>SDVV010010223.1:0-16351 GCA_016164225.1 Gammarus roeselii
AGTACTCAGGCCGACTCCAACACGCACATGCGCGGTCCAAATCGAAGAACGAGTTCTCCGAAAGATGAATTCATGGCAAAAAATAATACTTTCACCAGTCTACTATTGGTCAATTTAGACTGACACCCAAGATGTATTGAAATACTGATGAATGTTACCATCTGCGTTGGTTTGAGTTTGTTTTCTCTTATATGTACTTATCAGGTATGATGATTAACAGAAACCTTAATTAAACTGTTTTCTACATAAATATATCGATATGAAAACTTGTTCATGATTGAGTGCAAGTTCATTCCAAAAATTAATTAGTAAATGATTTGGATTTACTAATTTTTGTGCAAAATGGAACTGAATTTATTTTAGAAAAAAATATTTTTATGCACCACATGGGTTATATATATCCACATTATTTATTTGACTTTGATTAGGATAGTGTTAGAAGGCTTATTTTTTATATTTTATTTGTTTTGGTGATTTGATGTCGATTGTACTTAGTGCAATTATTGAAATTTGTAGATAATGTTGATACTTTTTTTCTATGACTGACTGACATCGCCAGTAAGTTGAAAAGAGGAGAGAAAAAAAAGAGTTGCACAACCCCTAAGTGGTCCTGCACCCACCAACATTAACGTGTCAACTGGTCTCCCTTTACAGAGACTAACTTATAAATATTGATGCTTGTTTAATTCAATTGATTGAAATAAATTGTAATATTGTCATATTATTATTCTCCTCCTTTGTGGTAAATTTTACCATTTTGTGCATTCGCACGACATGGCATGAGGAAGAAAGACGTATGAAGAAAAAATGCAGACATCCGTGCAAGCAGAAGGTCAACATGTAGCTGGGTCACGAAGAAATCTCTGTGAGAGTTTAAACACTGAGTGAAAGTGTCACAAAGATTTCGTCTCTTGCAAAAAGAAATCCTGGGAAGGGTCACTGAGCACTCTTTTTGTTAGAGAAAATCCAACATTTGAAGGGGTCACAATCGCATGATTTTGGACAAATTCTGTAGGATTCGCAGGGTCGTCACTACGAGGAGACTTCTGTTGCATGCCGTCCTCGCAGATGCAATACCATTAATACATATAATTTGCAATGTTACTAGTGAAAATATAGTTTAGCATTTGAAAAATCCTCATCTTCTGAAAAATTAGCTGTATATCGGTTGGTCCTTAAAGTTAATAATAAATTCATCTAAGTAGCAAATGTTGTCTTCAGAACAGCTCACGCTGACGAAGATTTGACACGTATTATTTGTGTATTCCGGTATTTCTGTGATCTCATCAACATGTCGTTATACCTAAATAAATATTAAATCCATAAATCCCTAAAACTTTGCCGTAAGTGATTGATCCTCTTTTTTAAAAGTTACTCTTCCACACCGTTAATCATAGCTTACACATGCGTCATCAATAGCCGACGTACGGTAGTAGTTTTTATTTTCTAAGCATAACGCACGGCCCTTCGACTCAGCAGCAAAGTTCTCTGCGCCCCTTGCCCACAGCACCCTCTACAGGCCTGTAGTCTGACCTGATGTGTCTCCGTTACACCACTGTTCGATATTTCCCTCTATACGGCACTGGATAGCATCAAATATGCCCCCTGTACTCCATTGATGGCTAATTTAATCGAAACGTCAATACTTAACACCTAATATGCCCACCTCCCATCGCTGAGCCTCAACTTCCTCTACACGTCAGTAGTTTCAATCTGAAAAACCCACCTACCGCCGTTACACCGTAACTTCTCTACATAATCCACTCATCGTATATTGCAAGATCGGGCCCATACGTTGGGTAAATGCTCGAGTCGGTTTCAAGCTCCCACCACCTCGCCTCTCTATTCAGTCGCGGCCGAATACCATTACCCTTCCTGCCGAAAATAGAATAACAAATGGTGCGGCTAGAGGGTTGGCCCAAGCATGCACATGTGCAGCATGCCAAACATAACAGCTGTGAATGGACTAGCATCCTGTGACAAGCTTGTTTGGAACGTGTTCTCAGAGACTGAGTGGAATCTGACAAATGGGGGCATGTTGGTTGACCTTAGAGTAATATCACTATTGATCTAAGAAAAAATATTAACTCAATTCCGCTTACATCAATACCGCGTACACTGGCTATTTATAGTCAAAATTTAATCACAACAAAATATGAACTGACGGAACTAATCTGACAACTAATATAAAATATTTTCACATTACAGCATATGTTGAAAGAGTTTTTAGGGATTCTCGAACAAGCAATGGATTTGTCCGTAGTTATTTATCAGTTATGTTGCTCATGACGATACTCTGACTATGACTCCTCCAGAGCTATTGCCGTTTTTCTCTACAGTTCAAGCAGAGAATATATTGTTACAATAACCTACTATAAACTCACGTATGTCACATGATTTCGTTGGAATGACTTTTATTCTTGTTGTCAACTGAAGAGCTTGGATTGATACAGTCTGTTTCATACGAAATCGTGGATTGTCGTACTTCATCACGGAGAAGGGATGGCTTCTGATGAACATTCTATACAAATGGAACAGATAGTGTACATATGGACTCAATTTTACCAAACAGAATCATTAAACTAACCAGAAAACAGATTATGTTCAGGCTGGGTGTTAAGTTGGTTTCAAAGAAACTACTATTTAATTTTGACACTGGTCATGCATATATTTTCACCATACCTTATCTTTCGACCACTAAATTTGGTTTTAAAATATTCGAACAACGATAATATAGGTCGCAGTCGGTGTTTTTTCAATGATGTCGTTGGAAATACGGGTATGCTCGAACAACTGAAATAACGTGACGACTGACAAAATTAGTGCTCCGAGCAATGTATATTGGCTATATTAGTGCTCCGAGCAATGTATATTGGCTATATTAGTGCTCCGAGCAATGTATATTGGCTAAATTTGTAGAGTAATGTTCATCTCAGAATAAACGGAATATTCGTTTGTCAATGTCAAACGACTGGGTTAGGTTTATTCGTAAATTCTAAAATATCCTGCTCATGGACAAAATAATAACACAAAAATAATGAATTGCGGAAAGTAGAGCTACAACGGCACCCTGTGGTTTTAAAGCCATGATTTATTATTCTAAGATAATCTGCTCTTAAACGATATAATAAAACAGAAATAATGATGCGCGGAGAGTGAAGCTATAACAACACCTTGTTGTTTTAAAGCCACGATTTATTATTCTAAAATATCCTGCCCTTGAACGATATAATAACACAGAAATAATGATGCGTGGAGAGTGAAGCTACAACGACACCCTGTTGTTTTAAAGCCACGATTTATTGTTTGTACCAGAGCACAGAATCCTATTGGCAGTCATATTCCGGTTTCGATTATGATTTCGTTCACTCTGTGGATGATTCTGATATCGTACCATTAGGTTGTGAGTAGTGCATTTTAGTACGACCAGTTTCGAGGACATATCAAATCAGTTCGACTATAATACTGAGTATCATCGGCTGTTGGTAAAATTGTGTGCTGACTGACAGAATCTTCTTTCAAATACAATTGCAGAGGAGAAATTGCATCACATTAGGCCATTATTACGAGCTTTGTACCTGCTTTGCGGAGAGGTAAAAGCAGCCGGAGCGCGTGGCAATAGAATATTTAGACTTTTTTTTTCAAAATGCTGCTACGATTCATCCATCATGTACTGTAACATTTATCATGAACCGATTGCTAATTTATTCCGTTTTCATTATCTCTCCGACTGCTTACAATGACGATCATAACCCAAAATTCTCATAGGAATTTTTGCTCCCAATATCCCTGAAAAATCTACCGTTTACGTAAACAATTCATCTGGTCAAGAATTGCAAAATACGAGAGTTTACAAAAGATGTATATCATGCTATTTTTTGATCAATTTTACTTTATAAATTGTTGCCTTCGGATACTGCGTCTGATCTGTTGCATACACTACACCTTGTTCATGATTGCCAAGACATCACCGTTTAATTTTTTTGATTCGTGTCCAATGCAATAATTTGAATGTGTGCGTGCGGCTTAATTGTTGACAATTAATCGGCTTGTTGAAGATGATTACTGAGCACATTGCACGAAATATTTTTCTGCGTCTACTCTATAGAAATACAACTTCCGCCAGTGTTCATTTCAAACTCCCACAAGTGTTTCTGAGGCTCTGACTCACAAACGAATAATATCATTGAGACGTCAGCTTTAATCGTCGGCTACAAACTCCAGTGACAAACTGATGAAGGACCAACCGAAGTTGAGTCTACTGGGACTGCTGCGGCAATTCCATGATCATATAATTTCTATTCCCCATAGATCACCATATAGTAAATTTCCTATCAAAGTTTTGTCCACGATGGTAGTTCCCGTCTTTTCGCTGCACAAACCATTATTATTGCCATTTCCGACCATGATTGAATTTTCCTATATTTCATTGCTCCCAAGCCCTCTTGTTTTATTGATTTTGACCACAAGGTCCTCCAATCTCATGACCCCCTTTCTCTCCACTACTCCATCCCACCCTTGTTACTGACCGCTATTCTGGAATTCAAGAGTAGACAAAACTAAATGGGAGCACTTCTTTTCGTTCACTTATTTTATTACATTGACAATATGCCAATTACCAAATTGTTAATATCTGTATACATGTGTGATCGTGCATTAAATATTCTTTGTTATTCATAATATAACCAACCGTGTTTGATGGCAAATCAAATATAATGTATGACCAATCTGATTTGGGCTCCTGAATGTTGGTTTAAGAATGATGACTGCAGCTTTCGTCAGTAAATTAGCAGATTATTCGTGTTTCTTGTGGTAGAATCCATAGAGTCATGTAATTTCAGACCCACTTGTAAAACCAGATATGACAAACATAAGTTTTACCGAAGAGCAGGTCAGGGTATAGTGAAACACATTATTACAATCTGAGTGAGTCACAATCGTTCGTCATGGCTTCCACAAAGCTAGATACCTTGTGAGAGGCTGGGTGGTCGAGTGCAGAAGCTTGGTGCCGTGTCGTAAAGATGCGGGAAGATACATTAAAAGTGCACTAGACTTTGAAACTTTCACGACTTCATTTTGCTAGGCTAGTGTTAGTGTTAAACAATCTATCATTACTTTTTCAGAAGGAGCTCTGATTAAAAAAAATGATTGATATACATTTTGAGAAACATCAGTTTCAGACCAAGAAGAATTTAATCAATTTACCAAGCTGCCGCGTTCAAGGTCAACAGCTGAATTTGACCGCTGATCCAAGAAATTTAACCATCACGTGAATGATAAAAAATATAGATCGTTAGGAAGCCAAACTGTTATATAGCAACAACCACCTGTTTCTTTCGAAGTAGACCAGCACGGAGAGTTTGCACTGAGTAGTAGTAATACTAGAACGTATTCATGCACGCAGAATGGCGACATGATCTTCTTCTTCAAAACGCTAGTCATTCGTGCGCATTTCTTCAGACGTATAGACATGTATGCATGCATTGACATACAGCCGTTTCCCCCTTACTAGGAGGTTGGCTTAGTTAAGCTGACACGCAGGGAGGAGGCGCCCAATCTCCCCGCTACAAGACCGCCGTAGCTCTACCGAGGCTCGAACTCGCGATATGCAGCGAAAGAGGCTCACACTGCAGTAGGATACGCTAACCATTCGGCCACGGCAGAACTTTCTTCAGATGGTAATTATTAATACACTCCAGAAAAAAAATGGATGCTATTTTGACGCATTGAATGACTGCACTGTTATTAAATGGACCCTATTCCACTGATATAAATAGTAAACAAAATTTCGATGGCGCGATATCTAGTACACCTTTAAGACGAACCGTTGGAAGACCTTGTGAGCTGGACAGAAAATAATAGTCGGTCGATAAGATTACTTCGTCCTTTGCTTTGTCCGGCCAATGGAGGGGGATAAATATAGTGTGTTTCCTGACTGACGGTATGTTAGCTTCACTGATAGCAAAATTGGAAAAGTAGTACTGGAAACAATTTCCATTATGGGTCAGATTCTTTTGGTGAAGGATGGTTAGAGACTCATGATCGCAGGCAGTTGAGTTGCGAGCTTTACTGGTGGCAGCATCCGTGGTGGTCAATATGGAAAGCGGGAAAGATCATCAAGTGTGTTTTTCCATCAAGTGTCATCAAGTGTGTCGGCTCTTTAGGGAAATTATAAATGAATTGTTTCCTGTACCCGGCCGGATGGAACGCTTGGTCGTGATGTGAGATATCTAGCAAACAAAATTATACCCTGCTCAGCATGAAGTAAGAGGGGAGGCTCTAGTAAAATCCGCCTCCGTTTCATTCATGAATCCGTGCCAGTTCTTATCCTAAAATTAATCAAAATACGGATTTCACGTGAGAAGCAGGGGTGGAGATGAGGATGGGTAGATAAACCGACCCCATAGTGATCTCGGACTCCATGCCATGGAGAGAACATTGTGAGCCGAGGAGGCTCACAAGTCATCGTGGAAGGAAGGTGGACCATATCTATAAGAGACACGTGTGTGTGAGTCCGCGTTGGGAGTCAAAGGAGAGGTGGTCTGAGAATTCCACGCGGGGTGATGGTCGATAAAGTCCCCTACTCACACCCCCCTCCCCCGCGCTCATTCGCCATTCGTATATAAGCAGGTAAGGGAAACTTGGTATGAAGTTACCGGGACAGGCGATTGGTGAAGATTATAAAAATGGCTAATGTTAAGTTGGTTTGTCAAACAAGGTGCCCTGAATCCGATGACTTCCAGGGCAGTGATGACCTGTCATATGTGCTCGGTGCCCAGGGCAGTACACGGGATGAATTGCTTGACTAGGATCGTGTCTGTCGCCGTGTTTGTCATTTCGAAGGACAGTGTAATCAGGTATTGCTCTGAGTGTCGATGATAGTGAAAATTTGGTTTCTTGTTGACAGGCCATCATGATCTTTATGTTGTGAAGTTACAAGGAGAGTTGAGCATGAATTTGCAGGACGGCATAACAGTTGAGTTGAAGCATTTGTGATTGGTGAAGCATGCGTGGAAGCGTTCTGTGGCTGATGTGTGTGGGAGATCTGGTGAGTGAGTGGATAATTTTGGGTAGAGCGATTGTTGGCTGTGGCTGACTCTTCTGGGTCAGCCACAGAAGCCACAGTGGGAAGTCCACTGGGCCCTGGAGACCACGAGGTGACACAAAATATCAGAGATTGGAAGAGGCCAGAGAATAGGATTGGAGTGAATGTCTCCAGGGCAGAGCAAAGGATTCAAAAGTTTCACAAAGTTACAGAACTAGAATGCTGAAAAATATCGAATATAAAGAGACAACAGATGCGTCAAAGTGAGCTTTGATAGGAATTTGAACACGAGAGGGGTAGAGAACAGTTGATTGATCACTTGAGGAGATTGAGAACATGATCTGGGAGGAGAGGAAAAGAGTGAAGAAGGGTGAAGACGTATGCGGAGAAGTTTGATGGTGTAATATGAGATTGGGCCATAGCTGGTGGTGAATTGTTTTTTTATATATGGCTGTTGAGTGTAAATCGACTATCCACTTCAAATCCAATTCTAACCATATAACGAAGGAAATTTACGCATGTAAATAGTGCGGCTAAGGATAGAGTAAATAATATACACTAAAAATATTCAGATACCTTTTTCAATACGAGCTAAAGAAGATGAATAAGTACTCTTTCATGCGACAGCAGAGCGCATTCACTTGTGAAGTAGCAGTAGCAGTAGCACAGCAAACCTGATCGAGCATGATTTGCATCCAAATATCAAGAATTCTTGATGACTACTCTAGACTTCTAACAAAAACCTGTCCTCCTACAGATAATGTTGCACTGTGAGGAGTATTAATTGTCGTGAAAAAAAAAATTCTTTGAAATTATTGAATCTGTGCATAACAAATTTTATGGTATGCACTCGGTCACGAGACCGCCGTGACAGTGGTTAACGTTCCCGACTGCAGTGCTAGCCTCATGCCCTGCATGTCACGAGTTCGAGCCCCAACAAGGACACGGTGGACTTGAGACGGGGAAATTGGGGGCCTCTCCCCTCTGGGACAACCTTACATAGCTACCCTCCTAATTAGGGAAAAACGGCTGCATGTCGATTCACACCCAAACAATGCTCTGAAAGTAGTGTCCTATGATGCATATACAAGTTATACTCCTGATATGCGAGTCCTGAGATGTGCTCTACATGCGCGTTTTGACCAAACAAGAACCTCTGTTGAATAATAGTCTAGCTACAGCCTTCGAGACACTAAGGAATGATAAGCTTTTGCTAATAATATATTTGTGCTATCGTTAAAGTTGGCGATGGTAATAACTACCGGGTATAAGCCTCCGATGTACTCTCTGTGGGGCGAGCAAAGCAGGCGTCTCGCCGTCGGCTGGGGTCTGGCGTCTTAGCAGTTGCAAAAATAAATAGAAAACAGTCTTTTGTCATTTGCACAATATTTCCAAAAATTTGCCAGAGTAAGCCGGCCGAAAATTGATTCTTATAAATCAATTCTTATTCCACTCTTCAATTTAGGAAATATTTCAATCAAAGTGAATGCTCGCACGCAGATCATTCTCTTGAAGAATGATAACTGTGTTAGATATTACCAGGAAGTAATGCGGTATATAGGGCAGTGGAAGTATCATGTGTACTCTCCTGAATTGACGTTTCTTCCACATATATCAAATTTGATACGCTGCTACTAGTAAATTCGCATACTGTCTAGTTGATTGTTTATCCTCATTAGGTAATTGGCATGGACAAAGAAATATTAAACTCTTCCACTTTTATGTCAAGAGCTCAATGAGAAGTTGGATAGATCGCTCTCCGATTTGGCTTGTTGTCACCCACCATGCATTGCTGCACCAACCAAAACTGTTCTATTTCATAAAATGGCCTACTCCAATTGCTGTTGCACATTCTTGTAGACGCTGTTTCCAACAAAAGTACCCTTCAGTTTCTTTACTGCACTAACTAAAATATTCAGGGCATGTCAGCAAGCAGTCCTTTCAAAATTAATTGGGTAGATACAGTCGAGCCAACAGCGTGAGGCAACAGCGAACATTGAAGAGAGTTTTTAGAACATGGGTTGTGATTACCAACAAAGGTGAGTGACGAGGCCGACAACTGTAAAGTAGAGGAGACTTGGCCTCATTAAAAAAGACAACGAACATTTCAACATGAACAAGAAAAATCGGAATCTACTACTGTTTGGCCTCATTGGCTGGTAACTATTAAGTTGGACAAGTTATTCCTCTGGTGGTGAAGTTGGCAGTTAAAACAGTGGAGTGACATACTTTTGAAAGCTATCAATACGCATGTTCAATACTGAGGTATGTTGTTACACTTAATGTTTTACTGAACATTCGTTTTGAAGAGGCAAGGAAGACTTCTTCAATACCCCTAATAAAAACATGTAACTGTTGGACTTGTGTACTATCTAGGGTTTTTATCTTTATTTAAAATGGTAACTTTATTCAGTGTTGAGTGCTACACCCTGTGATCCCGACCCTGCTATAGAGGTCCTTTCAATTGTGTCGAAATAGTAGGCCTAACTGACGATGTACGCATATATACTAAATAATACCATGTTTTCCATACAAAATATCGGCACCAGAAGTTCCATAACATACCAACCAGAAAGACCAGTGAGGCGTAACAGAGAACCGTACGACCGGTCCTGATGGTTATCACCAGTTCCAGCTCTAATTGGCAGGTAATAACACTGAAGCATTTAATATGGGCTACGCCATTGTATACGCAATTTATTTGTGCCCCTGACGTGTATATCCTGGCTATTGACTCTTACTGACAAACTGTCGAACATGTTGAAGAAGAGCAATTGATAGTATACGACATCATTAAGTGATGCTACAAATGATAGCACTTTTTTACAATTCATTTCCAATAAAACATTTTTTTTAATGAGAATCTTTCAATAAATACATTCCTGATTTTTGCGTTCTATTTTATTAAAGCGATCAAATCTATTTACTTCGTTCAAAATATACCATACTACAATGCAATGAAGTCGTATTGAAATGGCATGGGAGATTATAATTTTGTTTCTTATAAAGTACAAACTCACATGTCATGTTTCCAATAATTCTACAAGCGAAGTAGGATTTCTTTGAAAAATCAGCAGTACTACTCTTAAGCAGACAAAAAAAAATAATGCAGACAAAGGGGACTACTGAAGATCAGATAACAAACAGCAATGATTGAAACAATCGCCAGAAACAGCACCAACGCACTTGCTTTGACGCAAAGAAGAGTTTTATTGGCAAAGTAAATGAAATGCTGCCTTTAATTCCCCTAGACTAAAATGACAATATACCCCCCTGGGTAACATTGAGGAGATTCTGCCCTTGGATGATCTCTTTTATAATGAAACTCTCACTAAACATTGTAATAACGTGACGAACAATTTGACTGTTTGCATTTCATCATTAATACAGTTATATGCATTTGAACTGTACCTAGGAACTGCAAAGATTCCGTAACTCCAGGTAAATTATTTGGATCTAAATTACCGCTTTTTATCGAATTTTCATTGCACTGACCCATCGACAACGCTCCTATGATGTCTTGCATTGATTAAGACTATAAAAGTTGATCCTAGTTTACTCATGAAAATCTTTACTTAAGGGTCTGTTGTCAAATTAGTGGAAGCTTCATGATGCAAAGAACACGCTAATGCTATTTTTTTCTTCGCATATAGCATCCAAACAGTAAAAACTTATGTGTATATTTACCAGCATAATGATAATTGTATAAAACAGAGCAAATAAATTCTGACATAAAATGACAGTCCCAATATTAGTGTTCATGTCATCTTTCATGGACAACTTTAACTAACTTTATCTTTCAACTGTACACGGGGAAAATTTCATCGCAGGAATGATTCTTCTTGTTCATTTCACATTTGCCCAACCTGATCATTGATCACCTACCCAGAACAGTTCGTTCAATATTTTAATATTACGTGACTCGTTTGATTGACTGAATCTTGTAGAAGCAACCTGCATGCCGAATTATTTATAGAACCTTTGCTACCCACGATAGGTGTCTGGTCATATGTATCTTTCGAAAGGTCATGCTATTATCTCCGAGATTTTTTTAGATAAGTTAGATATATATGCAAATAATATAGGAACGATCCGTCAATGCCAGATATTTTTTGTATCAACGCAAAATTTAATCATAAATCACAACTATTTTATATTTAGTGGGTTCCTTTTACCTTACCACGAGAAAACGTTTGAGCTGATCCATGCGTCAGATATTCTTTTTTAATAAAAACCGCCAATTAGTTATAATCTATCGACATGTGATTCCACGTCGACCAATCACAGTATCGATGTCACCGGTCATGGATTCGATAGCTTACTACAAATATAGATTTAAATCACCTTCACCCAGTTTCACAGTCCCAACGACAACCCTTGTACTGATTGATATGGTCAAAAATACAATATCCTGTCGGTTCTATAGGACTTATAAGTTATAATACAGTGGATTTTCAGTTTGGTAAACTATCATGAGGAATCTTCAGTTTGAATGTCTTCCCATGGAGTTACGAATATTCAGACAGACTTTTGTAGGTTCACGTATGTGTGGTTTAATTGATCCACATCTATCTATCTACAGAAACTGATTTTCTTCTCCCGAGATTGGTTGGTTGACTGACGCAATGAAGATATTCAAATTCATCCTTCAAGCACCATAACATGAACGTATTATGTCTCTCTTGCTCCATTGGCATGGCAGGAGAACCATCCTCTTCAACGATGTTTTGAGCGAATTTTATTACCGGTTTTACCACCTGGGTTCAATAGCTTTCACATGTTTTCACCCTTGCTTTTTCGCCTCAACACGAATTCCGTATACCTACCCCCCCCCCCCCCTCCCTGCTTCCCACCCTGGCCGTCTCACAACGAGTTTTATTTTCTTGGTGATTATTCAAGGTCGCTTCAAACGCGCCTATTGACAATTTTGGGACTTTCCTGCATCGACTAACCTGCATCGACCAACCTACATCGACTAACCTGCATCGACTAACCTGCATCGACCAACACACACTGTTACATGTAATTCAATTATCTTGTTTTATTATCTATCAGCTAATACCTTTTTCTGCTTTATGTCTTCTTTCAATAACTTTTCTTTTCAACATCCTATTCACTAACCTCCATCGATCCATTCTTTCCATGTGTTCTGATAATCTCAGAACTGTCATATTACCAGCCTCATTACACCCGTTCAATCTTGAACGGGTGTAATCCTCTTCTTTTATCCCTCAATGATCAGGCATACTTCATTCGTCGTACTTCACAAACAATCCTCTCTTTACATCCAAAGCCAATGTTACGAACCTCAACACATTTATTAGCGCCCAAAACGTAGGAATTCCCACATTCACACAACAGCAACTTCCGCTGCTATGACAACACCAACAATTACCTCTTATCCCAGGTAATTATAGCAGTGCATTTCCTTCATTTATCCGCATTTATGGTCACGGTCGTTCCATTTCTATCACCACATCTCAAACACTTTATTGCTATACATGATCTCACATTCACTTAAGGCTTCATCCTAAAACTGAAGGGCCTAGTCTCGTATCTCTGCCCTTTGGTGGAGAGAGCACCCCATGGAATAGCCAGCAATCGGAAGAACTTCTCCCATCTAGGTCATAGATCTATACTAACCTGTCAGCTTGTCTGGATCTATACTTTATTAACTAACATCAACAAGAAATGGTCAACATTCAAACTAACTTATCGAATCCATATGGCGATAGTATTTAGCATTCTATCAAGCCTACTGATCAATCTTTCGTAGACTGTATGATTCAAATTGTTCAATCAAATTAACAAAATAATCAACACTCGGTAAGTCGAACAAGTGATTTGCTGTTGATGGCTGGAATTTCCTGCCAAACACTAGTCCTGCAGAACGACAAAAGAATGCGGTATCATCGAATATTTTATCCCAAGAGTACATAATACTCAACATCATGTAGGGTTACTGTATATTTCGTGGGACACTAAGCTCGGTTCATTGTTTTTTTGTGGAAATGACTTTGAGATCTTAAATAGAAAGAACCTTCAAACGAAACCCAGCCATAATTGATGTATTGTTTGTGGATGAATGCAGTTATGCCCTGCTACCCGTCTTTTTTCATTAGCCTGATCGGATAAGATAACAGATATAACAGACTTATTAAATTTACGTGAACATTTGGTAGTCGAATTGAGGAGTTAAAGCTTCTTCTGAACATCACTATATATTCACTCTATTTGTATTGTTTGGTATAATTTGTTGAGAGTATCGCTAGGTTGGGAAGGTCGACCCACTGATCCAAAATTGTTCCATGTTCAGCCGATCGCGACCAAAGCGGTGGCGCATGTTTCCGAGGGGCCGAGGGCTGGGGGAGTCCCAGCGTCGAGGAAGCCATTTATCTTTAAGAATCTATTGTTACGCCACCAGCCTTGGGACGGGGAGTGAGGAGGGCATGGATGACCTGCGGTAGGGGAGGCGGGCATCACAACTCAATTATTCAAGGAGCATTCCTGTCTGACATAATTGCTGGGGTCTTAATGACATTTTCTGCATTAAAGAATAATATTCATTTGGATGATAAGTGTTTTATATAATGTTATAGAATGCATCCAACCAGTTATTAGCCTTACTTCCACCTCTCTGCCGCTCCAGTCCATTGTTTCTCCACCAACATTCCACAGCAAACTTGAACGAATTCTGTCCCTCGTCCCCATCGGTCCCCGATGAACCCCTCGTGCCAGCTGCCTTTCAGTTTACCGTCCTTGTTGAAAAATATTTTAACACATTTTCAGCCTAGTTTCCTTTTGTTTTAAATCGTATGGCACTTGGAGCAGTCAGTTTGGTTAACTTTATTTATTATAATATTTTTTGTCGCCTTTTACCTTGCGTGGTCCTTAACACGTCCTAAAACAAGTAACAAATTACGGGTTCGGTTAAAGGGCTAGGAATTAAAATTAAATTTGGATGTACCATTTTCATTAGAAATCAATAAAACGAATTTCAGAACAATATTTTATTACCGAATTGCATTGACCTTCTCTGTTACTGTTTTCGATAATCAGATTTATGGACTACAAAATTATGCCGTAGGTAGCTCGTGTGAGGGCGACATGCAAGGGCATAAAGTAGATAATAAAGAGGCATCATTTTATAATATTCTTGATGTGTTTTTCATCATTCAGTGTTTATCGTAAATGAGTTCCAAGTTGCAAAGGTCAGTAAAACACTTCTAGCAAATTTGTTCGAAATTTTCACAGCTATCGATTATATGCTCATATTCCGGGAGAATGACTTCGTATCATACATATTCATTATTGAAGCAATTTTAATGACGTCATTTTCTCTATTATGATATTCTGAAAAAAATGTGGAAACTATCGATTGATCCCCGATCTCAAATTGTTCTGCTCTGTTTTGTAAACAACGATTATAATTATAGAAACACAAAGGGCTCTCGGAAGATGTTCACCAAATTGAAGGAACTTGGCATCGTTCATAATAGACAGCATCCTGGTCGATCTCGGACGGGAAGAAGCACAGACAACCTCTAATCTTTTCATCAAGACGTCGCTCGTACTCCACAGAAATCCCTCCCATGGTGTTCGGAAGAGCTCCATATTCCTAAAACAACTCTGCTGTGCATATTTAAACATTCATACAAGTTCAATCCGTACAAAAGTCTGATTTTGCAGAAGATTGATCAAAACGACTGTGAGAAAGTGCTACAATTTGAGCTTTTTAATCGAACTCTTTCAAATGACGATAAAATGTGTTTGCTGGGGATACCTGACGGAGCACACTTTTACTTAATTGCTATTGTTAACAGAAAAAAACGACAGATTTGTGGGTGTGGAAATAGCAAGCTCAACACGAAAAGAAATTACATTAATTCAATCATGCACAACCGTGGAATTGGGCTCCATTTATTTGAAAACACAGAGGGCTTTACAGAGACAGTCAATGGAAAAAGATGACCACACATAATCCATACATGCTAAAGAATTGTTGTTAGTAATCCACGCAATCGTTACGAGCTGTGGTTTCAACTGGATGGTGCAGCTTGCCACGTAACGAATAAACCATGAAGGCGCTGCTTGAAATGTTAGGCAAAAACATCATCTCCCGTCTAGTTGCACTCGCCTGGCCATCAAGATCACCGTACGAAACTGCTCCAGACTCTTTGCTAAGTGGATTTCTAAAGGAACGAGTGTAAACCAATTGGCCGAAAATTCCTGAAGTTTTGAAGAGAACATAAGACGAGAGATCCGTGTTATTAATTCATGCGATGAAACGTTCCTTGAAGAACAATGCTCCTATAAGTGCTGACTCGTGCATTGCTGTTAAAGGGCAACAAACAAAATATGCCATCTTCCAAAGTTATTTTATCTCAAACTCCTGATTATTACATTTAGGTTGATGTCTATGGAATATGTACAATCTATTTAAAGCATGGTATTGACCTTTAAAACTAGGAACTTAATATGCAAAAAAAACATATAAACAAGAAACGAATTGGTAAACTTTGCGATATTATTCGGACAATCAAAGATCTTGAACGCCCGTCTCATACCCAGAGTGTCAATATTATTCACAGTTCTTAAACGCTTGTCTCCCACCTTAAGTTTGCACAAATATTCACAGTTCTTGAACGCCCGCCTCCTACCTAAAACTTGCACTGTTAACAGAGCTCCTAAAAGTTCGTCTCCCACCTAAAGTTGCACTATTAAACAAAGTCCTTGGACACTCGTTTCCGACCAAATGTTCACACTGTTAATAACAGGTCTTGATCGACCATATTGAATATAATGTTAGCGCTGTTAACACAGTTCTTGAACGCGCGTCTCCCACCTGATGTATGCACTTTTATTCACAGTTCTGGGACGCCCATCTGCCACCTAAATATTGCATTATTAATAGCAGTTTTTGAATGCTCGTCTGCCACCCAGATATCCATTATGAATCACAGCTTTCACACTGAAAAATAGACTCGTCGTAATGACTAACTTAGGCTAGTCACGTGCTTGTCCCAAAACCGACTAGGCAAAGTGAGTAAGATTGACTAGTGTTCTTTCAAAGCTAGTCAAAATGACAAGTCTGCATACTGCAGCTGTTGTCGTTGCTTTGGTGCCGCTGCCCTTTCTCCCACAGCTGCCGCTGCTCCCACAGCAGCTGCAACTGCTGCCACTGCAGCAGCTGCCGCTGCTTCTACTGAAGCAGCTCCCGCTGCTGCTACTGCAGCAGCTGCCGCTGCGGCTACTGCAGCAGCTGCCGCTGCGACCGCAGCAGCTGCCGCTGCTCCCGCAGCAGCT
>SDVV010010224.1:0-16350 GCA_016164225.1 Gammarus roeselii
GACTGAAGGTTCTCACCGCATGAGTGAAGTATTGGTGTAGGATTCGTGTGGTTGCAGAATATATGTATACACATATATTCTGTATTTTTCTTCTTGGACTTTCTATTTCGCATCGGGCGAATTATCTGATGTTATGACAACCATTAATGAACAGTCTTCTTTAAAATCTCAGTTTGGTGCTTGTTCAACCACAGAATCACTTTCAAGTGACATTTTATGGTACAATGGGACTGTTATCCAAGAAGAAACTCTTGCATTCTAATGTTTCAAGTTAAATGGCGATGTCTGTTGGAAGTTGATAAGACATGCAATGCAAAGTGCTAAATAGTACAAAACTTATAAACAGTTCAATTGTAACAGCTGAGCTCTGTAGATATTCAGCACTTTTAAATGAGACAGCCTCCTGTCACGTATTTTTGACCAGAATGTGAAACATATCAGTGAGATAGGGAAATATTTGTAGCAAAAACCGTAGATTAAATAAAAATTTCTCGAATGTCGGTTGGCCCTCAATTGAGATAAAACTAATATCTGAAGCGGTACACTCGTCTTATTTAACTGAAATATATTGCAAAAGTTCACTATATATAATGTTACACAATATCAGAATATAATGTTCTATGAAGAGAATCTGCAAGCTAGATGGAAATATTTGTTTATTATGTCATATATTGTCGGTTGACTCAAAAAATACTCAAAGTCGACATGATGACATGGCGAAACAATTCGATAATACAATTAATTTGAAATTATTTTGCTAGTGGAGGATCTATGACGACTAACAAAACATATACACGGTAATGAATGTATGATGTACTTTTTGTGCGATTCCGACCAGATTTTTTAATCAATGAAGTGAATAATATACTCCAACTTGTATGTTATTAAAACTTGTCAATCAGTTTATGAATAATGGTTCTAAGCATTACTTAGCTTATACCAAAATTATTTCAGAAAATCTTTATTCTCCCAGAAGACCAGAAATCATGTTTTCTCTCTGAAGCTAGCACAACAAATCCTAAAGTTTTTTTGTAATGTTTGCCTGTATAATATATTTCATTCGTTTATGTGCCGATGATTGAGGAACGGTCACAATTCGGAAACTGATGATACATGGACCGGTGAGTCCCGATAACAAAGAAATTTAGGATCGAAGATTTGATAGGAAATGCGTTATTTTTGAACAAAACATGATATTAGATGTCACATATTGATTGAGAGTTTTCATGATATTGTATTGTAGCTTATTGAAGAATTGAACGCAGGATGATAAGCATCAACCAATGTATTATCTTCAGAACCTATTAGAACAAGCAGTCTCTACGATCAGGAACGAAATGCGTCGTGGATTAAAAAACTATTTCTGTTTGTAACGGTTCTGCAATTAGCGAAGCATTCTAGTATGATCTTACCGGTTGGATTTCTAAATTAAATTAATTATAATGCACTCTAACAGAGAAAAGCAAATAAATGCTATGACCATGGGTTCCTTCTATAGTTTTTCCTTCTAAAATAATATCAGTGGCGTAACCATCTAGCACATAATTAAAAAAGAAGTTTAATCCCAAAAATTGGGAACACACTAGAAGCACTGATAAAAAGAGGTTTCTCATAGAGAATGAGCATAACTCATTTCATCAAAAGATAAATGTTAAACCATTATCAGATAATTATGAAATGGGTGTTCGCAGTGCAGATTTCAAGACAAAGATTGGCAAATAAGTGTTAAGAGTCACGTTTACTAAACCTTTTTTCGTTACGTTATTCAATTACCTTGCGCTCCCTATCGTCCACTTCAACCGGGCCTCTGTTCAATAACAATTACCTGTCGTTTCGCAGTGCTCTGTATCACTTGCATCAACCCATTAACAATTACCTCGCCACCCTAAGGTAACTGGTCCGGGTCAGCCTGCCAAGATGGGGCCACTTTGCAGCGCCATTAGCATTACAAGGCCATTTAGCACCGCGTGACTAGAGGCATAATGACAGGCATTAACCGATCAGCACAAAATGCGGCGACTAAAAATTCCCCTGCCAGAAATTGCAAGACCTTTTTCCCTGCGCGCAGAAGACAATTAAATGTTGATCCTGAGTGTTTGTGTTCTGGAGAAATAAAAAGTCTTATGTCATCGAGGAATTTTGACAATAAAAACGGAAGTTGTCCATATGTTACAAAATTGGAGGCTGTATAGTCTTTTGTGCTTTCTTTTTACGTGGTTTCGATAAAGTTCGAGAACAAATCAAGGGCTATTAGTTTCGCTACAAACATTTTTCAATTGTGTAATAGAGTAAAAAAATATCAAATTTCTTGGACTAGCAGTTACTATATTCGTGACCGATTTTTATACTTCGCGACCTCTAATTTTCTATATTCTGTGACCTGGTTTCGTTTTGCTCTTTGCTATAATCGTGTCCTGTGTTATTCTTGTCCGTTAGCTATACTCAATGACCTGTGTTCTCATGTTATATAGCTATATTCCTTATCCTGTGTCCTTTATGTCCATTAGCCATATTCCGTGACCTGTGTTCTCTATGTTCTTTACCTATATTCCATAACCTGTGTCTTTAATGTCCTTCATCTATATCCCATGAACTGTGACGTTCTAATTGACATTCAAAGCTGTTATTCTCAGTGACCCCATTGCGTCCCCGTGACGTTCATCGCCCGAACAAATCAAGACTGCTCTTTATTTGTCATCTAGACTTCATTTGGCTTCTAGTCTTCCAGTCCATGAGTGTTCTAAATTAGAAACCTGCTAAATAAATCTTGGGTATGGAGCGTTGCCATTGCGTGGTCATCGTTAAAGAATGCCATACAATGATGTTACAAGACAAAGGCAACTCGTTTCTTGTCACAAGTTGTGCCGCATCTCCTACAGTTTCGGAAACATAACCTCATTTTCCCCCAATAGTTTGTTAAAACGCAAAACACGAACGTTGCATACTGCCCATCCTGACAACTTGGTTCCCAAGACAGTGAAGAATGAAGACCTCACGAGGATTGCTGTATCGTGTCTACGTGCATTTGTGTAGACAAGATGTCATGCATGTTTGTTGTGGCTATGGGGAGGAAGCCTACTGTTTCGCATAACTTTCCCGATGTCTGCACCGGAAACATCCTATTCCAGCATATCATTCAATTGTGGTATCAATGATTCAACAATAGTTGAATTGTGGAACCAATAGTTCATTTGGGGCTCAGTTTGGGTTCAATTGTGGTCCTCATGACCACAGAAGCAATGTATAGATGCGAGTTGCAAAATTAGCCCTTGTAAGTCTCAAAACGCATTCGCTTATTGTTTTCCTTGAAAGTCTCATTCTCTTTTGTTCGTAGGTGATGTGAAAGCTTGTTTACTTATAAGAAGTTGTTCTCCTCCCTGCTTGTCCTTTATTGTTTCTTAGGGGATAAAATAAAAGACACCTGAAAACTCGCTGGTCGTTGCAAAGTCTAAATTATGAGTTCGACCGCCAATTCATGTGCGCTCGCTAGATGGTGGCCGTTGCAAATGGATAAAAATTAAGTATATATAACCCTACACTATCCTAGGACACGATTTATTTTGTAACCACATAGGGCAGCAATTTTGAGGTATAGTTCGAAAGCACACCTCCAAATAGAGATGAATTAAATAATATTCCAGTCCTTGGTGCGTCCTCAAGAGGGCGCTTCTGATCAGATAAACTACAACCCCCTCAAGCGCGTCTGAACAGTTTTGATCATTCAACAGCCAACAGCCAGTTACGGTAGTAGACAACATCAATAGCCATTTCAGTCGTGGACTCCATCAACAGCCAGTTACGGTCTTGGACTCCGTTGACAGCCAGATATGGTTGTGGACTCCATAAACAACCAGTTATGGTTGTGGACTCCATCAACAGCCAGTTACGGTCGTTGACTCCATCAACAGCCCGTTACAGTCGTGGGCTCCATCAACAGCCAATTATGGCGTGGACACCATCAACAGCCAATTATGGCCATTGACTCCATAAACAGCCTGTAACGGTCGTGGACTCCGTAAACAGACAGTTATGGTTGTGGATTCCATCAACAGCCAGTTACGGTCATGGACTCCAAAAACAGCCAGTTACGGTCGTGGACTCCATAAACAGCCAGTTATGGTTGGGGACTCCATCAACAGCCTGTTACGGTCATGGACTCCATAAACAGCCAGTTACAGTTGTGGACTCCATCAACAGCCAGTTATGGTCGTGAACTCCAGCAATAGCCAGTTACGGTCGTGGACTCCATCAACAGCCAGTTACGGTCGTGGACTCCATCAACAGCCAGTTACGGTCGTGGACTCCACAAGCAGCCAGTTACGGTCGTCAACTCCAGCAATAGCCAGTTACGGTCGTGGACTGCATCGGTTTCCAACTGCAACAGTTGCAGTCAATAGTATGCCACCTTGAGTGAACGATGCAAACAAATGATACAGGAATGTTCTTTGTTAGAACTATCATCAAATACGTGCATAGTTTATCAAATATTACGTATGGTGGTTAACTTCGACATTTTAATGGAACATTCCTCAATCAAACAGAAACATGAAAAGGATAAATTTCGAAGTAATCAATATATCGAGTTTGATTATTAAATTCATCTACAAGTCATCACAAATTTTATTAACAATTCGAATATGTAGCCCCCACAGGTAATAAAAAAAATCCCTTTCAAATCATGCATAAAATAATTTAGTGATGCTCATCGAATGGGAAAAGAGGATGGAACATATCTTAGTTGGAAAAATTTTACTGAATGTTTCTTATAAGATAACGAGGATATCCTCATGAATAACAGACCCACCCTCTCACGATATCATCACAAAAAAGATGATGATGGGAGACGAAGGCCCGATAGATCAAACAGAGTGTTACAACTGACGAATGGGGTTAGTTTCAGGAGGAAAATAAGTTGTTATGCACACAGAGGAAAGGTTTGAAGTGAACCAGTGAAGTGTCGATAAATTAGTGATCACAGTATGTGGTAAAAGCAATCACTTACTTCCGCACATTTATCGGCTGGTTGAGAGGACGGAGATAGAAAACCAGTGATTGATGATGAGCCCCCTAGTGGATAATTGCCCATTCAAGTTAATAATGTCGATTAGAAATATCACTGCAAGAAACTGCCCAGTCTAGTCCATGAATTTTTTTAATCCGTATTCAGAAAGCTTCTATTTGATATAGAATCTTTCATAACAATGACTCCTACCCACTCTGAGAGCCCTTCGTAGACAGGACTATCATCCCCTCCGAGACGCCTCCCTCAAAAGAATGCTCAAACACTCTGAGAAGCCGACCTGAAAGGGACCCTCGCCTGCTCGGAGAAACCTCTCCAAATATAACAGCCAGCCTGTGATCACGAGTCTCAGTCCCTCGGTGGAGTTATCATAAATAAGACTCCTAACCAATTAATAAAGCCCACCTTCATATGGTTGTCTGCACTCAAAAAAGTCTTTCAAAATACGACTCCCAATAACTCAGAAGTGCCTCTCAAAATAGGACCCCCACAAGTTACTTCCAAACGACAATCCGTTGCCCACGGCCAACTCCTCCAGATCAAATGGATCTATACGTATTTACTGCTTGGTACCGTCTTTACTGTCTTCCTTGCGATGGTTTCCCCTTCACCTTCCTGCATAATGTAATTTACGAGCAGTTGAAACTCGAGTGCCTCAGCTGCACTTAGATTGAAGCCCATTTGAACTGGGAGTCAAAGATGCAGTGTTTCACACTCTGGGTAATGCCACAACGAAGCAACAATATTGAAGAGCCCTGGTTTCCTCTCAATAAAATCGAGATGTTAATGCAACAGCATCTGCTCATTGCTATTTGATGTGTTCTGCCAAAGCAGTATCATAGTCGACAAACGCGATTAAAGCTTCGTGTGTTACAGACAGTCGCCATTGCGGACATGGCACAAATGTTAAGTTGGAAAAATTACATATTCAAGCTATTATTTGCATGCACCTGAACTAAAAGAAATCACACTTCATAAACTAGTCAGCATTGAATCTAAGATGGACAAGTGTTAAGATGGATGCGAGCCAACATATTCAATTCATCATTCCCTGCTTATTGAGTACATGTGCGACAAGATGCTCCAGGCTAGAGTTACTAGACGAA
Source organism: Gammarus roeselii (assembly GCA_016164225.1). Classification (NCBI taxonomy): domain Eukaryota; kingdom Metazoa; phylum Arthropoda; class Malacostraca; order Amphipoda; family Gammaridae; genus Gammarus; species Gammarus roeselii. The sequence goes on from SDVV010010224.1 coordinate 6,127, forward strand.
CAAGCCGGAAAGATCGTCCGAACGTCGCCTCTCATCAAACTGGAACCGATTCCGCGATAATTATGACTACAATGGAAACCAAATTCTCTTGTCACTGTCAATCTTGAAAAGGGACTAGGACCTAATCTTCGTTCATCAATAATTGACACTGTTCATTGATATCCATAATTGCAATCTATCATTTTCCAATATTTTATTTATATCTAAAGCAGGTATACATTATCACTATTGGCATTCATGAGAAGAATTTGCAATCAAGGCATTACTGGAGAACAAGCAATGCTGCTAGACAAAGTTTATATAAAACTAACAAGGGAACTTCGTATTGCTGCAAGTTTAGGGACCAATGCAGTTGCAATATTACATCAACAAATAGCTTTGCTCATACAATAAATTGTCGTACAAATGGTGAGTGATTATATCTCACCATGGAGGATAGTGAAAATAGTGGCATAATAGAAAAATTATATATTTTGCAAGATAAGCTGTAAAAGGACCTTAAATGTAGATTGAGAGATGTATATAAAGTATCATATCTTTCAAACAGGTCACACGAGTTGCAGGACAAGATCGGTTGCCCTAAACAAGTCGTTGTAAACTAATATTGATTGAAAGCAGAAGAAACTGATTTCGTTTCGTGAGAATTTAACTCAAAATGTGTAATAACATCAATTACAACTGACGTCTAAACGATCACCGTGCAGTGCAAGACCTAAAGATTCGCGTGCCGTGTGTGTTTGTTTGTGTATGTGTGCAGGGCCTATAGATTGCACACTAACAGAAATGGGTGGAGCTTTGGAGGTAACTTTGGAAAAAGAGTTAAGTACATGAAATGAAAAAAAGCTTGAAGAGTTCTCAGAAAGCGGGTTTTTGAGAGAAACACTATAAAGCAGTCATACATACGAATTTTAGTCTACGGTGTTTACTACACATGTTTCACTATCTTTCCCTAGTGTCCTATTAGGAAAGACGTTTATTCAAGAAATACCTCGCGTTAATGTAGGATTTTACAAATCAATATTTATTTCTATAATGCACAACAAATTTGGCCATAATGTTTATAAGAAATGATTTCATCATTTCTTATCCCTATAATGCACTATATTATTGACCCTTATGGTTCGGATGTATCTACGTTTTGCTATCTCAACAGGTGTTTCTCTTCATTCTGCGGAACGTCACGAAAATACATTTTATGTAACCGTTACAAACTGGAATAAGCGATCATGACTCAGATATTGGACAGCATATATAACATCTGTCATGGACTTAGTCACAGCTACAAGGTTCGATATATTTCATGCTCTGAGTGAACCAGTGCATTCTTATGATAAACAGATGAAGACAGAGGCGGCAGTGGCGCACCATAGACAACAAAACGATCAATCGCTCTACTCCACCAGCATCGACAAGTTGTATACATATGATGGATGAAAATGTTTCATAGTAAAGCAAGTGCTTGCCTATGTATACAGGGATCGATCTCACCTAATGTTGGTGCATACGGAAGAGTTTTTTTTTTCAGGCTAATTATTAGACAAAGCATTGCAAATTAAATTAAAAGTTAGGAAATGGAATTCGATGATTAAAAATCATTTAAAATGAAATAAATAAGTTTCGGGAAAAGGAATTTACCTAATTGAACGAAGTGTGGGGCTGAATGTGATCACACTGACGAGTTGCCTTCCGACTTACTACAACCTCTCCCCGGCTTTCAGACCTGCGGATAGGATGCTGAATGCGTTTCCTCTCTGTAGGGCCGAACCCAGCCGCTGCCTGAACCATAGAAATTCTCGTGAATCTCTAGTTGCCTCCAACAAACTACGTCCGATCTCCTTCACAATTCGCGCAGTTGACTCTCCAAACACCCCTGTCGTCTTCAAGGCTATTGGCACAAATGGGAACTGCCCCGCCTACGCGCCATACTTCCTGCACTTACGTGTCTCTGCCTCTGTAGCTGCAGAACCAGCTGAAATTGCAGAACATCAAATGCTATTCCGCTTAAGTGTCCACACAAGTACAGTCCCAGAATGAACTCATACCATTTTTGAAGGGGAAAACTATGATGCCATTAGGTCTCTTGCCATCACCTACATCCAAACCCAAAGGTTCCATCACCGATGGTAGTCTCGCTCTCTGCAAAGATCTCCTGACGATGTCATTCAGCGCAGAGTGTCTGGGAAAGCGGCCGGCACTGTACCTACATGCTAGACCATGCAGACCCATCTCGTCCATTCTCTGACCGCAGTGACACGGATGATGTTGGCAGATTTTAGATCCCACCCTCAGAGCAACGGCAATGCGCAGTGTCTCTGGATTTAGGTGAGTCCCCAATGATGGCACAGGGACTGCCTGCATCTAGATACCACTTTCTCTGCTGGAGGTAGCCAGGAGGCGTGCTCTCGCCACCTGATCCGCAACAGCGAGCAAGCCGTTCAGAGTGCCCTCCAACAAATTCAAGTCCCATACTTTCTGCTTACTCTTGTCCTGTCCCTCCAAGTTAAAGGGATCACCACCTTTCTACCCCTACATCCCGACGACACCCTGCAGCTCCTCTGTGTCAGTCACAATTTCACATCGGAAAGAACGGTTTCGACTAAGTCACTCACAGAATGCATCGATGAAATTAAGGCCGGATGGGCAACATCTCCTGCTCTTCTGAACCCGACACCTTCATGACTAACTGGCAATGGGGCTTGGTTCTAAGATCTGTCGTCGAGGGGGACATTGGTCACCCTAGTAACGGCATCCCTCAGTACCGAATCGAAACTGTTCAGACACTCACCATGTTGATAGGCGGGCGATGATCTGAGAAGATACTGCAATTTATGAATAGAGAAGCAATTTTTCAAAAGTACAAATGCTTGGTGACTGTCTATCTTTTCCAATCACGTGATCATTCGCTTCAAGTGATCTTGCTTGCTTCTCAAAGCAACGGGTATACCCTCTTCGGAAAGTGGTGCTCCCAGCAGGGTACACTGGCTAATCGGAACCAGTCTGACATTAGGTAGCACCAACCTAAAGCATCTTTCTGTATGCTCCAACTCCTGAGTTGAGTGGTCCAAGATAGTTCATTCACACTTTGTGTCGTTTACCTCCAGCCCAATAGCTTGCGGCACGTCCTGCAATACCTTCTCTAGCGTGTCTTTAAGGGTGGCATTATCAAGGTACCAGACATTGAACTCTGACTCAACAGCTCGGGCAACCTCATCAACCCCAAAAGAGAACAGAGCCGGTACAAATGGGTGTCCTTGCTGAATACCAGTGGATGCTTGCAAAAGCAGTCTGAAAGCACCTGGCGCGCGGTGTCGAGCCGCTGTCAGAAAAGGGTCTCATCTGATACAATTAAAAGCGTTGCGCATGTCAATTTTAAGAAAGACTCTCCTGTGTTTACAGCTTGTTAAGTACGCCCTGGCAGCTGCCTCACACCCTCCTTTGGTTGAGAACACTAACTGTACGGGGCGAAGCTCATGGACGAGTCTCATAGATAGTGGTTTGACTCCTACTTTGGTAGCGAGCCTTCTCAAGACGGTTCCAACAGCTATCGGGCGTATGCCACCGTCCTTCTTCATCAGAGCGCTAATAGAACCTCCGAAGAAGGTGGTAATCACGAAATCGGGTACCCCGCTTTTCAGCACCATTTTTGGGAATTTTGTCAGCCGTGTCAGCAGGCGTGCACCCGCTTCACCCGACTATCGACCAAGCAAAGCCCTGAGATGACCGGGATGGTCTTGTACCGTGATCGGTTGATGAAGATGTCACCCGACTCTCGACCCAGCAAAGCCCTGAGATGCCCGGTACGGTCAAGTACCGCGATCGGTTGATAAAGGTGTCACCCGACTCTCGTCCTAGCAAGGCCCTGAGATGACCGGGACGGTCATGTACCGCGATTGGTTGATAAAGGTGTCCACCAACCCTCAGAGTCTCACTTATCTCTTCTCGGCAGAGACATACCACAGTACCCAGGAAAAATAATTTCATGTACAGATGCCACAGTGTCAAGTACTAATTGCAGATGCAGTAATCCAACACAACTGCAGAGTGTAGCGCATTTAGCATCAAGAAATGAGTACGGGCAGAAGTTCAATTTACTTTCTCTTCGAGTGAGGTCATTTCCTTCTAACAAAGTACCGAGATACAAATGAGGTCAAAAACTGCGTGGCTTTACGACTACCATGTCTAGGCGCGTGCGCATTCATTCATGCCGGCTTAAGTTTTCTTAAATGAAAACGTACACTTTATCAGAAACAAAATGAAAGACTATTAAGAGCTATACCAAGGACGTCCTTCCTTCCATAATTTTTGCAATATTGTTTTTCCGTGGGAGTCAAACACGATACATGACTGGTAGCCATTTTGACATAGAGGTCTCATAAGTTTTTTATCTGTTTGAAATTCACGTGTTTCATTATTTTTGAAATATTGCATTTCTATATTTGTATTTTATTATAAAATGTTGTGAAGACATTACTTTCGAAATTTATTAGTAGCTATCTAATTGCAAATGAGTTATTAAAATCATATTAATTGTATATTTTGCCTAAGAAAATACCTCCTACAATTCAATGGTGGTTAAGTGCAGAATTTCTCACAAACGTCACACGAAGAACACAATCCTTGAATAATTGAAATTTGTTTTTTCCATTTCCCCAGAGAAATAGAATTAGGTTAATTTTGTGCAATAAATTTGTTATCTCCAACTCAACTCACAATAATTTGTGTTGACAGATACTCCATCTCATTCACAAAATTACCTGCTTAAATGTAACTAATTTATTTCAACAGCGAAACGCAGAACTGAGTAACCTGGATTAATCATCTTAAAACTCTATTGCGTATTATCAAATCTAAATACATGAGTTGACCATCGACTTTAAGTGTGATGTTTATCTAAAAAGTCAATCGATTTTAGGGACGACCTGTATAATATGATTTGATTATCGAATGGATCTGACAAATTGCTACTCTTTATCAAGGGAAATTAGTATTGTGTACCTTGATACCCATGTAGAGTACCTAGGGATAAATATAGGAGACCTTGGCACAAAAATAGATTAACTAGGCATCCTAGCTATTCCTCATTAAAAAGTCTCATCATGTTGGTTGATATAAATGTTCACTGTGGGGTACTGATCTGCTGCTGTATATTGTTTAATAGAACCCCTCAGTGTCACCAGGCTTTTCGTTCAGCAGGGCCTTGAGCTGTAGATATATTATTATATACCTTATTTATTTGGACTTGGTGGAAGACTAGGCTATCTTTGGCCCCCCTCCTCTTATAAATGCGCCAGAAGGAAGAACCCTTAAAATTGCCAATTGTTCTGTTTATTGCTGACCTTTCCTTGCCATTAATCTCTTATCTTCTAAATGGGGACGGATGGCGAAGGATTTCTCCCAGTGATTGTAACACGGAAAGTCATGCGGAGAAAGTGATCATGTGGAGGCGCTGTGGAGTAGGGAGGATAGATCACGTGGAGGCGCTGTGGAGTAGGGAAGATAGATCATGTAGAGTAGGGAGGATAGATCAAGTGGAGGTGCTGTGGAGTAGGGAGGATAGATCACATAGAGGCACTGTGGATTAGGGAGGATAGATCACGTGGAGGCGCTGTGGAGTAGGAAGAATAGATCACGCAGAAGAGCTTTGGAGTAGGGAGGATAGATCACAAGAAGGCGCTGTGGAGTAGGGAGGATAGATCTCGTGGAGGCGCTGTGGAGTCGGGAGGCTAGATCTTGTGGAGGCGCTGAGGAGTAGGGAGGATAGATCACATAGAGGCGCTGTGGAGTAGGGAGGATAGATCACGCAGAGGCGCTGTGGAGTAGGGAGGATAGATCACGCAGAGGCGCTGTGCAGTAGGAAGAATAGATCACGCAGAAGAGCTTTGGAGTAGGGAGGATAGATCACAAGGAGGCGCTGTGGAGTAGGAAGGATAGATCTCGTGGAGGCGCTGTGGAGTTGGGAAGATAGATCACGTAGAAGCGCTGTGGAGTCGGGAGGCCAGATCTTGTGGAGGCGCTGAGGAGTAGGGAGGATAGATCACATAGAGGCGCTGTGGAGTAGGGAGGATAGATCACGCAGAGGCGCTGTAGAGTAGGGAGGATAGATCACGCAGAGGCGCTGTGGAGTAGGGAGAATAGATCACGCAGAAGAGCTGTGGAGTAGGGAGGATAGATCACATAGAGGCGCTGTGGAGTAGGGCGGATAGATCACGCAGAGGCGCTGTGGAGTAGGGAGGATAGATCACGTAGAGGCGCTGTGGAGTAAGGAAGATAGTGGAGCGATGATGGAAAGAGAGTAAGGAAAATTTGATTGTTCAGTGAATAAGATCAATGAATGCGATAAAGGAATAAAATGATCAATGTGTATTTAATTTTAGTTAAAATTTTGAATTCAAAATGATCTATTGACAAGTGATGCAAAATGTTTTGATTTGTCCTATATTATAATGGATCATAACTAGTCTGTGTCGTGATGATAATCATTGTATACCATACAAATGAGCGATGAATTTAGAGTAACAACAAAGTAGCAAGGTTCTAATACATATTCCATTGCCTCCATTGTTGAAGTTCCCCATGACTAATACCGAACCTCACTAAATTCAAGCAGAAACACATTTGTTGTTCTTACGACGCTTAAACTCGAGGCATGGCCTCACGAGACCAACCGCCTTTCAGTTGAGTCTGATTTCCCGGAGCGCTTTAGGCCTACGTTTAGAATTTTTATACATATTAATACAAATTCTTATTTGCTCTGGCATTTTGCATTATTTTAAAGTCATCCTTGCTCAATAAAGACCACAGATTGAGATATTCAAATTATGTAAGCTATTTGTTACTAAAAGAGTTTATTGATGGCCGTCTTTACCTGTATCTCGTTCATGTCGTCTATTGTGTTGCTACGGCAATTATTTACCTGCAAGATGTGATGGATAAATACAAGGCATACGATGATACAATCTGATAGACTTTTCAAAAGAACTCTCTCATATGTAGACTCAACTTTGTGTAAATTTAAGGGAGATTCGTTATGCAAAATGATAACTTCATGAAGGAAAAGAACTTCTCATATAATATCCGAAATATACTCTGAGGTATCTCAGGTGTGGCTCCTCTTCTTCCATCCACCCTCAATGAGTTCTACTTTTCCCCTCTCAACTGCCACTTTTATCTTGTTTATGTCGTCTATACATGCGTCGTCTATACCATCGTCTTGTTCATGTCGTCTAAAAAACCTGCTAGCACACTGTATCTGGTTGTGAATATAAAATTCGTGACATTTTCAGAATTACATAAAGACTTCTTGCAATAGATTGAATAAAATCTGCTGACAAACGACTCAACAAAAAACATAACGATTCGCTTGTCCAAAACACGTCTAATAAAACTTGGTAAAACATTCTGGATCGTCTCGCTCGCTTCTCTACTTGCTGTTGACGTTCCAAGCACGGAGCAACACATGCAAGCCTAATTGTCCTTCATTCACCCATCAAACTCTGCCAGAGTATAATGCTTTAATCCAAGCACGCGGTAACTCATACGTTAACACATGCAAGCATTAATTATCCATCATTCACACATCAAACTCTGCCAGAGTGTAATGCCTTAAAAATATTTCGAATGCTTTCTTTCTTAGAGATGGTATCCAAGTATCTCCCCTTGTGCTCTTCTCTCCGACAGCCCCGTCTCCCACTCCGTGTCTGCGTCTGTTACCGGATATCGTTTCTCACGAATCCCTTCTCCGAGCGTTACGCCGCAATCTTTACGACGGTCATGTTGTCCTCGTAAAGGAGTCATTCTTCACAATGATATAATTTAATATTGGGTCCTAAGTCTCGATCGCCATTTGTCCCTTTACTTTTCTCTTTATTAAATAGATTCCGACTGCGTTGTTGATCGTATAAAGTTCTGATTTTCCTGGTTGGTGAGGTTTTATTTTGCTCTGTTGCAGAAAAGGATTATTACATTTGTGCCCGTTGTATTTACAAGCCCTGATTCCTCCATCATATTGTGTTGTTGACAACACACATGGTTTGTGTTAGGTCCTATTCCATTGAATTACTGATTTTCTGTTTAAGAGCAGAGAGTAACAATAGCATTGCCCACAATATGTCAGATTTGTTGTATTGGAAAATATTTAGAAGTCAGCATTTGCAGCATGTGTCTTTTCAGTTTTAATCTTAAGAAAACCTGACCAATTGCTACGATAATCGTCTGGAAACAGCGGATTGTAGTAGCACAACAGTAAAAAAAGGTAAACCGGTTCATGAAACCGAAAGTCATTCAGGAAGGCTCATTGATCAATTGATAACAATGATGGATATCAACCGAGCAAAAACTTCGAGTAAGTGAATGAAAGTATAAGAACGAGGCATGAATTCATTTATATAAAAGCCAATCTTACCTGTATACGATGTATAGAATTGCAATATTTGTTAGGTTCACCCTGGCTGTTTCAAACGTCCAGCACAAATATTCCATGTTCGAACATTTCGGCAGGAAATTGAAAGAGCTGTGAATATGAAATTGCCTTCACCAACGTTCGTAAGACGAGAATGCGTGCTCTAGATCACTTAAAAGAAGAACGTGCGTTGTTTCGTGGCCCCTTTCTTAAATCCATTCTTTGTGGAGTCGAATTTCAACGGTGCGAAATCCATTATTGGAATACGTAATAAACACACAAGATTCACAGGAGAAATTGTGTCATCGCATATCATGTGGATGGGTAAGTTTGTGCCAACAAACAGACCAGTGGCAGAAATGGTTTCAGCTGTTCCTATTCAGATGTCCTGAAGTCATAGATATAAAAACAATTTTCAAAAAATATAGCTTCGGAATTTTTTTTTCGTTTTGCCATAGTATCAATTTTATCCAATACTCGTATGATTAATACGAAATGTTATTGACAATTAGAAACCAGTCATCCTTTTCATCAATTTGTTCCCTTCATTTGTAATATTACAATGATTAGGCAATCCCTTTCCATCCGGAATAATATCAATGGAATCAAGTTCTTCAAACCTTGAATCATCGCGATTATGATTGATTCATTTTTAAACTTCCGTATTCAAGTTATGGTCGGACAGAGCAGTTAACATACTAATTGACTTCAATTTATTCAACAAATCCCTTAAGAGTTTTAATCAGGTTAATTGAAACACTCAGTTTCTGTTGAGGCGAATGGATCAAATACAGTTCATTCATCTTTATCGCAGTGTGTCAAACTTTTCATACTCGTATGAAAACCCTCTTGTTTTACTGCTCTTGCCGCCTCTAAGTAGGAAGAAGAAATACATTCGTCAGCAAACCGTGTGAGATAAACGCGTTTGAATACTTCATGTCAACGATGGCATAACAGCTGCACGAATCTAGATATATTGGAGTATAATGACAGTGAACGTTTGCAAGCCATCATGTATTCCCATCAGCTTCCAATTCACTCCAAGGGGACCCAAGTTTTTAGTTTTGGCTTCCTCTACCCATGTACGTCCATTACTCAACAACGCCAACAGATGAATGATTTTTGTGTGAACCCGTTAAGTTAATCCTGAAATGTTCTTTGGGGCTGAATTAGAAAGATTACCTCACGCTGCCCATAGTTCCGTCAAACGATGAGTGGCAGAAAATAGGCGCTGAAGTATTGCTACCCAGTTTTTGTGTCCATTGTTAAACAGATGCTAACTTAATGAATGTATGCCACCTCGCCAGAGTTGCTGTAATGCTACACTGAATGGCAAGCACTGCCCAAAGTCATCTAGCAAAAGTATGTCACTCCGCTTGAGGGGCTGTAATGCTAGACTGAATGACAAGCACTGCCCAAAGTCATCTAGCAAAAGTATGTCCCCCCGCTTGAGATGCAGTAATGCTAGACTGAATGACAAGCACTGCCCAAAGTCATCTAGCCAAAGTATGTCACCCCGCTTGAGGTGCAGTAATGCTAGACTGAATGACAAGCACTGCCCAAAGTCATCTAGCAAAAGTATGTCACCCCGCTTGAGGTGCAGTAATGCTAGACTGAATGACAAGCACTGCCCAAAGTCATCTAGCAAAAGTATGTCACCCCGCCTGAGGTGCTGTAATGCTGGACTGAATGACAAGCAGTGCCCAAAGTCATCTAGCAAAAGTATGCCACTCCGCTTGAGGGGCTGTAATGCTAGACTGAATGACAAGCACTGCCCAAAGTCATCTAGCAAAAGTATGTCACCCCGCCTGAGGTGCTGTAATGCT
>SDVV010010225.1:0-16350 GCA_016164225.1 Gammarus roeselii
TTAGGGAAGAATGACTTTGGCCACCTGTAATATAATAGTGTGAAAGTAGTGGAGTGTGACTTGTTGAGAGCCATGAAGAGCGTGGCCAGGATCATAAAGTAGACCAGTAATAAGGAAGGGGTCAGGAACGAGAAAGAGTATAGGGTGAAGGGAAGAGGTGTCTGAAGAGAAATTAGGTGTTCAGCCCACGTTTGGACAGTGACTCCATGCGGCCCTCAAACCAGCCAGTTGCCCAAGGAGAAAACAGAAATTGAACAACCAGGGAGACATAACGCCACCTTGTCTCGGTTCCATATTCTCGGGGCACCAAGCACTTGACTTGCTCACTATCTTGACACATATTCTGCTCCAACATAGAAACTCTGGACCACTCTTAGCCAATTTCTACCACATCCATACAAACGCAACGCCTTTCTGTCGACCCTATCATAAATTTTCTACAGATACACGGAGGCACAGAACACATTCTATCTTCAAGATAGGTACTTCTCACAGACTTCTCTTGCTGCAAAGATCTGATTTGCACACCCTGTGCCACACCTAAAGCCACACTGCTCCCTGTCAATCGCACCATTTGTACTGTTGTAGAGAAAGAACTTGACTGAAGAGGGAACTGGGGCTTTGATTCAGAGCCATCATCTATGCAGTAAGTGTTTTAAACCGTATCATTAGTTATCAATCATCACACAATGTATTTCTGCCGACTTACTTGTGAGGTGTGCATGAAGCACATCAGGCTGTGCAGTGCAAGCAGGATGCAGGGAGCCACCACCACATTGACGAGCCTCAGAACCAGCACGCTGCACACGCCAACACCATTATCCTTCTCGTGCTCTTCCTCCTGTTGTTGCATGTGATGTTTGATGCTACCAATTGTGTCTGGTGTACCACCGATGACGCGTTCTTCATCCAAAGTGGGTGGCGCTTCAAAGGTAGTGGGCGTGGCCAGAGGAGTGGAGGAGGAGGAACCTCCAAACAGCCACGAGACTGGACCAGTGATGCCGATGCTGAATAGGTAAAGGCCTGGCAGAGTGGTCAGCTTCGGGTCCCACTGCAAATGATAAAGGATGTTCATGTATCACAAACAAAAGAACTGAAAACTTGTGATCTTCTTGCATCAAAACGGTTTAATTGTACATAGTGCTTAACTTTCCAACGTAGGTCGCTAGGCAATCATGTGAGAGTGTAGTGGAGAAATCAAAAATTTGATTGCCCCGGCCTTGTAGCCGGGGAGCTAGAATCTTGCTACCGTATCCACCACGTGTTGTAGAAGGTGACAAAAAGGGCGCCTCGTAGCCGGGAGTAGAATTGAGCTACCGTATCCCCACGTGTCGTGAATGGCGACTAAAAAGGGCGGGGCGAAGGGGCTAGGAATCCCGTTCTCTGTAAAACCCTTCCTCAAAGACGGCAAGACGAGCGGGGGAAGGATAGGCTCACGAACCCGATTGTTAGGGTCGCTGCATGTGCGTGACTGTAGTGCGAATGATGTAAAGAGGGAAATTGGTAAGATGTTTGTGAGGAGGAAGTTTGATGTATTGGGGCTGAGTGAGACGAAATTGAAAGATAAGAGAGAATATGAGTTCGGTGTGGTAAGTGGAAGAAAGTCTGGTGAGGAGGAAGGTTGGGCGCGAGAAGGATTGGTTTTAATATTATGTGATCGGTTGGCTAGTAGCGTTACCGAGTGGAAGGAGGTGTCCTCAAGATTGATGTGGGTGAAAGTTAAGTTAGGCGTAGAAAGGTGAGTATTTGTGAGTGCATATGGTCTAGGTAGCATGAGGAGTGAGGAGGAGAGGGAGCAATTCTGGACTGACCTGAGTGAGTGTATTGAGAGTTTTGGAGGTCATTTCAATGTAGTTGTACTGTATGACCTTATTGCAAGAGTTGGAGATGCAGTGGTGGAAAATGTGATAGGAAGGCAGGCGCTCCCGGTAGAAATGACAGTGGAGAAAACCTGATAGATCTGTGTATGGAGCAGGAGTTGGTGGTCGGAAAAAGTTTGTTCAAGAAGCGAGATATCCACAAGTACACGAGGGTAAGGATGGCCCGTAGTGCAATGGTGGACAGAGCGCTGATAGATTTTGTGCTGATGTCGAGAAGAGTGGTGGGGAGGCTGCTGGATGTGCAGGTGTTGAGAGGGGAGGGTGGAGGAGTGTCTGACTATCTGCTAGTGGAAGCTAGATTAAGAGTGGAGCGGACGTGGAAGGGCAACAAAAGAGTGAGAGGAGGAAGAGAGGTAGTGAAAGTGAGAGAACTGAATGTGAGAAGCAGAGCGAAGGAGTTCCAACAGGCGTTGTGAGAAGAATATGACATCGTGAGAGGACAGGACCTGAGTGATGAGGAGGAAGAATGGAAGACGTTAAGAGATGCGTTGCTGAGATGTGCGAAGAATGTGTGTGGTGCGCGCTGTGTGGGCGGGTGCAGAAGGAAAGGTTGCGAGTGGTGGAACGAGGAGGTTAAACTGGCGGTGTCACGGAAAAGAGGAGCGTTTGAGGAGTAGTTGCATGTGTAATCGGTGGAGACAAATAAAGGACATAAAGAGAGGAGAACCGAGGTGAAGCGGGTGGTGAGGAGAGCCAAAAGGGACGCTGATGCCAGGTGGGGCAGACGGTTGTGCCAGAATTTTGAGAACAAAAAGATGTTCTGGAAAGAGGTGAAGAGTATGAGAAAGGGAGAGACCTGAAAGGTCGAGTGGCAAAAGATGAAAACGGCCAGTCGTTGTTGGAAAGTGGTGATGTACGGTAGAGGTGGGCCGAGTATTTTGATGAGTTGTTGAATGTTCAGTATGACAGAGAGGCTGATATTGTTGCAGTGGGTGGTGGTGTTCGGATGGCAGTTTTGGGAGAGAGACTTGTGGCGGACATTACCAGGGAAGAGGTGCAGGAGGCGGTGAAGGTGATGGAAGCAGGGAAAGCCCCTGGTTTGGATGGCATTGCAACCGAGTCCCTGAAAAAGGGTGAAGTAACGATTGTCGAATGGTTGGTGGTTACTGGACTTGTGTTTTGTGGCAGGTGTGGTACCAATTGAGTGGCGCAGTGCCTGCAAAGGAGATAGAAATGAATGCTACAACTGGGCAAAGGAGATAGAAATGAATGCTACAACTCGAGAGGTATCAGTCTGTCAAGTATGGTTGGTAAGTTGTATGGGAGAGTGCTGATCAGAAGGATTAGACTGCTCGGACTGCCCAATTGGAGAGGAACAGTGTGGTTTTAGGAGTGATGAAGATGCGGCGATCAGGTTTTTGCAGTGAGACAGGTATGTGAGAAGTACCTGATTTCATGGAGTGTTAATGTACTTGCTTCCAAAAATCTTTTTAAATCATAAAGAGGTATAAGAAAAGTGGACCACTGTACCACAGAAGGAGGAAATGCTTTAATTAGTTGGAGTTGTTTTGAAGTGATGCTGGTCACAGTGTTGCTGCCACCAAATCAAAGGTCGTGTAAGCATGAGCGCGTAAACAGTAGTGCCAGACTGTCACAGGTTATGTGATACCCGTTATGACACAAACATGCACGTGCCACGCATAAATACAGGCCCAGCTAACATACTCGGTGCCACCTGAGGAAAGATTATCTGAGTATAACACTTTCCCACACCAAGTGCGGATAGTGGCTGCCTATGTTGTTGAGTGAACTGTGTTATCAGGAACAAACTTTTCGACTCACCTCAGTAAACTTTCCCTGGCAGTACTTCTGAGCTTGCGGGATATGGAAGGCCTCATCCACAACAGGCGTCGGTTGCAGCCTGTAGACCACTACCATATACAGATAAGTCACGGAAAAGATGGCGGCCACCACTCCAAACACAACAACGACCGGTACGCGATGGTTACAGTATTTCCTGTACCACCTGTTACTGTGGTTACTGTTGCAGCCGTTTCTTGTGTTCAGGTCACGTCCATTGCAGTAGGGATGCTCGCTAAGAGGAGGGTGGCCCTCGTCTGTGGTAGTTGTGGTGGTCGAGTTGGTGGAGCTATCCAAAGTCGTCACTCCGATGGTGGAGGTGTCGAACAAGCTGGTGCAACTGAAGGTGTTGGAGGTCATAGTGTAGATGCGGTTTGTCTGCTGGTTCTCATTAGAGATGGTAGCGTCACCGTCAGGAGGTTCTGATGTACCGCCAAACATCGTGGTCTGATGCATGGTGTGATGACAGTCCCGGTGCATGTCATGCTGTTGAGGTGGTTGGTTGTTGGTGTTACTAGTGCGGCAGTGGCTGGTGTGTTGGTGTGAATGGCCAACGTATCTGTGGTGGCGATGGGGATGATGGTGGTGATGTAACATGTGATGCTGCTGCTGCTGATGTGGTTGTTGTGGTGTTGGCAAAGGAGAATAGGGAGGCGGAGGGCTTTCGTTCAAAGTCCGCATCTTTGCATGCAATGAATACGCTCACTCTGTACAGGCACCTTTCTAACCACGTCGAAAATACACAAACTGGATCAACGTACATCAAAGCAACCACGTCAGTCTGTATGAAATCAGATAATGAAAATTATTAAAATATTAATTCAATGAGATAAAAGTTAGTAGAGAATTACAGTTCAAGTTTAACCATCATGAATCCACAGAGCGATTTAACAGTGCAAGATTGAATGAAACGAGATCCTATACATGAGGTCTACACTCAGGCAGGATGAAAAAAAGTTGCATGAACGTGCGCCAACACAACCAGTGCTCGAACTTTTGTATTGCGCCAAGGAGAGAGCAACATCCCATACCACAAGTGGAACTGGACCAATTAGTACCAAAACGAAACTTTGACAAGGCAGTCGAGGCTGCAGCTACACATGAGGTGGAACTTGACGAACTTAACTGAACATTAGGTTCAACTAGACTAACTAAACTGGAGGTGCGTGTGGTGGCACCATCTATGAAGATGATTCAAAAATGTCACCCCACTTTCATTTTTGCTGGATCACGAATACAAATCAGTTCCAATGCTTACTCCAGGCAGCTGGCTTGTGTAGGCCACTGTGGCCGGTTACAAGAAGATCGTGGAGTCTTTTCCGAAAAACGAGAAAATAATACTGGAGAAATTCTCTCAGAAATTATCCACTTACACAATTATATTACAATGACGAGTATTCCTAGTGTGAGAGTCGACGGCCTACGAGCACCAAACATAACCGCTTTCTATGATTGTATTTTATGCGGTTTAATGAGATGTATTTGTAGTAGTTGTTTAACTCTAATCAAGACTACACGAGTCGAGGTGTCCAGCGAGTATTGGCAAGGGCATTATGCAAACTGTCGCCCGGTCAAATAGAGTGTTATAGTTGACAAGAATATATAGGAATTGGGACTAACAGAGCACTGGAATCAAGTCCACTTCGGGTCAAATATAGTAGATTAGAGTGAAAAAGCTTCTAGCGCGATAGAATAAATGATCTTCGAGGCCGAAGTCTAATTATATATTAGTGTTGAAGAAACTTCAGCCTAGAGTGACCAGGACCACCAGCGCAGCTGAGCCAATGTCATAGTAATATTGAGTTGCTCTGCTCGGGAGCCTAGTGACCAGGTCTACCAGTGAAGCTGAGACAAGTCATAGTAGTAAAGAGTTGCTTTGCTCGGGAGCCTAAAGTGACCAGGTCTACCAGCGCAGCTGAGACAAGTCACAGTAGTAACGAGTTGGTTTGCTCAGGAGCCCAAAGTGACCAGGTCTACCAGTGCAGCTAATACAAGTCATAGTGGTAAAGAGTTGCTTTGCTCGGGAACCTAAAGTGACCAGGTCTACCAGTGCAGCTGAGAAAAGTCATAGTAGTAAAGAGTTGCTTTGCACGGGAGCCTAAAGTGACCAGGTCTACCAGTGCAGCTGAGAAAAGTCATAGTAGTAAAGAGTTGCTTTGCTCGGGAACCTAAAGTGACCAGGTCTACCAGTGCAGCTGAGATAAGTCATAGTAGTAACGAGTTGCTTTGCTCGGGAACTTTATGAAGTGTTGAGGGTCATCAGCTTACAGCATCCTACAATGAGTTAAAAAAAAATCAGCAACCACAGAAGATTTATAGTGTTTGCCCTAAATAATTTCTGTAGGTTTGTTCGAGATACGTAATTCCCCCATGGACAGCACCAGCTGTTGTCCATAGGGTAGACAAATGTTGCGATTTAGTTAGAATTTGATTAAGCACATTGAACGTGCCCAGCAAAGGAGGTTCAAATTTGAAAAAATGTTTGCTCGGGACCTCGGGAACGCAGTGATCCCGTAGCGCTGGCTAGCTGAGCGCCCCCTGAGGGTGAGCGTCGCAGTCAGTCAACACTCTGATGTTTTCCGATGAAAGCTACAGGAAACTGAGCGCCTTATGATGGAGAGCGTTACAGTCAACACTCTGATGTTCAGAGATGGATGCTATAGAAGCTGTAAGCCCCCTGAGGGAGAGCGTTGCAGTCAACACTCATGTTTTCTGATTAATGCTAGAGAAAAGTGCGCGCCCCCTGAGGGTAAGCGTTGTAGTCAACACTATGATGTTCTAAGATGGATGCTAGAAAACCGAGCGCCTCCTAAGGGTGAGTGTTGCAGTCAACGCTCCAATATTTTGTACTGGTGTTAGAGTACAAAGGCACTTCTAACTCTGAGCGTTCTTTAGAGACTGTGTCGTCTATGTAGTTCTTCCATTGCCTTCTCAACATTGATCTCCTAACAATTGGACAGTATTAGTACGATGCACTCAGATACAACATTGTGTCCAACGCTGCCTACAGTAAACATTCACTGCTACGGAGGTAAGTGGATTGTACAGACCAAAATGGTAGTTTAAAAGCCACGGTTCAATTGCAAAGTATGTCATGAACATTTGCAGGATAGATCAAGACGTGTCGTAAACATACCACAATTGCAAAGTCATGTCATGAACATTTTTGAGAAAATCAGAACGTGTTATAAACATGCCACATTTGTAAGCTTGTGTAATGAACATTTGTGAGTAGAATCAGGACGTGTCATAAACAAGTCACATTTGTAAGGTTATGTCATGAACATTAGTGGGTGAAATCAGGACGTGTCATAAGATTAGATTAGAGTGATGGGGCTTCTAGCGCACTGGAGTCATCGTCCTTTTGCCGCCAAATGTCAAACAAACAGTGCTGTATCAAGTTTGTGTTATTTTTTCTTTTAAAATGTTTGAGTTAGGTTTACTGCTGAGTAAAGTCTATGTCCTTTACGCGGCAAACGCCAATGGTATGAAGAGGTGCCCAAGGCCTGTATAAGAGCCAAAGAAGGTACAAAACTCTTAAAGGGCTGAGGCCATGTGGACCCTACACTACCCGGGTGGCAGTAAGGAGGTTCTACCTTGCTTCAGAGCCTCAAGGATACGAAGTCGTCCTTAAGGTGCTGGGGGCTATGCACCCCAACACCTGCTGAGAAGAAGAATGAAGACGAGACAGAAAACCTGGATCCCATGCATGAGATCTACACTCAGTGTATGGAATTTCATGCATGGGAACAGCAAGAATGGAAAAAATGAAGGCAGAGGAAGAGTCATAGGAAAAGGTTGCAGGAAACAGCACAACTTGACTTTTATTAGCCATCCGAAAAGACAATAGTTAGGACCGGTGTGTGTGTGTGTTTGAGTGTGCATGTCTGTGTGCATATCTGTGAGTGTGTGTGGGTAATAGCTGTTAGGAGAGTTGGTAAGAAGTTTGAGATAAGATGAAGGAAATGTGAACTAAACATAAAATGCAAATGAGGTAAATAATAGTTAGGCAAATTTAGGATGAGGGAGAAAAGGAGAGAAAGTGATAAGAGAGAAGCCTGGAGGGAAATAATGGTGTTCATGCCCCCCGGTTGGGCCGTGACTGCGTGCGGCCGGTGAACCTAACAGATGCCTAGGGGAGTGGGAGAGGGGAGACGTGTCATAAACACGTCTAATTTGCAGGGGCATGAATTTTTGTGAGGAAAAATAAGTATGTGTCATTAACATATCTCGTTTGCTAGGTCATGTCATGAATATTTGTGGGGACAATCAGTATGTGTCATTATAGTATTATTTGTAAGGTAATGTCACGAATATTTGTGGGTTCAATCAGGACGTGTCATAAAAATGTCTTGTTCATACAGTCATGTCATCAACTGTGACTCACTTTCATGAAATGACTTTAATAGATGATGAGTTTTATACAAATTGAAAATAGTTCCAATGAAGGGTGGCGGGATCTAAGGAACACGAAGCTACAGAAATGAGCAATTTCTGCTTGCAGCTGCAGAGCCGTGACAAGAGGCCCTTACGACGGTGACAGCATAGACAATTACGTTGACAAAAAAAGCCAGCCGTTTAAAATTTATTGGGTTATAAGCTGCATCAATATTGAAAGCTATGTATGAAATAGTTCACATGATCTATAATTAAAGATAAAAATCTTCAGTAAATTTGGTTGTTATTGAAAACGTTGGAAAGATCACTTATTGGGAAATAAGAAATTCACATCAGCTTCCAGTTATTTAAATAATTATAATAGATTAAGTTAGATTAGAAATACAGGAATTCTAGCCGCGGTAAAGCCAATGTTATTGAATTATAAATAAAATAATAAATTTGTTTCGATTGATATTAAAAAGACACAAACACATAACATAGCAACAAACATTGAGATTCCTATGCTGAACCTTTAACATTAATATATCTCATACTCAAATATTTATAGTTTGTACATGATGATGCAATCATTATAGATTTTGTAAAGCACAATCACAGGTATATCTATTTACATATATAACGAATGAAAAACAACAGTTTCTATTCATATCAAATGAGTGATTCAAACACTCAATACAAATAAAAGTGCACTCCTAACTAGTGGCAAAGTACACAAATAGCTACTTGAAAAGAACACGCAAACTATGTAGCATTAAAACGTCAAATATCAAGACATGCAAACGGACAGAAGTATTGCAATAATGAAACTGAACCCAATCGCCTTAAAAAATGTCATCTGTGGAGATGTCATCTGAAAGCAATTTTCCTACAAGCCAAAAAAGGGCTTTGAATCTCATTGCGAAATCTTCCTTTAAGCACGGTGATCATTATACCATACATTCAAACCCCTGACTAGTTATTGACAAAAAATGGGTGACAGACGTTGCTCGTCTACAGCATGTGACTGTATACATAACTAAGCCACTCAACTTGATCAGGTGGACTCCGCCGGCCGAAAGGTAAGCCAGTTAACTGATTAGGTGAACCCCACCGGCTGAAAGGTAGCCATAGTCAGTTAGCTTGATCAGGTGGACCCCGCCGGCCGAAAGGTATGCCATAGCTAAGCCAGTTAACTTGATTAGGTGAACCCCCCCAGCCGAAAGGTAAGCGATAGCTAAACCAGTTAACTTGATTAGGTAAACCCCGCCGGCCGAAAGGTAGGTCATAGCTAAACTAGTTAACTTGATTATGTGAAACCCGCTGGTCGCATGATAGCAATAGCTAGGCCAATTAACTTGATTAGGTGAACCCCGCCGGCCAAAAGGTATTTAGTTTCGGATTAGCCAAGCAGGGCATCGTGGGGAGCATATTTTGCAGATCCTAGCCGTGGTGAGGTGTCATCAACATCTCCTTGCGAAGTTGTAGGAGAATACTGCAAGAAGATCAGATTATAAGGTCAGGCAGAAATACTGTAGCCTCTGGTAAACGTTTATAGCGCCCCTCTAAAGCATTAAACAATAATAAACCAAGCTCATGTGGGAGAGGACCTTCAGAAATTTTCTCAAGGTGAACAAGCGGGACTCTGGAGCTGACGCTCTCGTCACAAGCTTGACAGCAGTGCAGGCGATCTCGTCACAGACGTGACACTGAGGCATATGTTTTGTATCACAAGCGTGTCACTGGGGCATATGCTTTGGTCACAAGCGTGATACTGGAATAGACGCCTTTGTCACAAGCGTAACATTCAAGCAGATTCTCTCATCCCAAGCGTGACACTGGAGCAGATGCACTCATAACAAGCGTTACGCTTGAGCAGACACTCGTCACAAGCGTTCCACAGGACCTGCCGCTCCCCTTATAAGCCGGTAACTTCCTCCGGTGCGACGACTTCAATTAGATTAAAGTGTCTAGGGCAACTAGCGCGGCAAAGTTCAAGACGTGACAGCGCCGAACGTCAAATTATTCATTTAAGTGACACAGCCGCCGGGACGTAAATTGATAGATGAATTCCTAATAAAGGCTTTAGCAACAGCCTGCGCGTGTTTGTGTAACAAGTTTATTGTCTTTGAACATTCCACTCTTGACAACTGACGCGGTGATGTCAGATAACAGTTTGCCACACAACTCTGACCACTCAAGAAACACAAGACAAGATCAGCAACAAGCAATCTGCATTTTTGGTAAGAATTGCAGTCCTCACTCAGAGAGTGCTGCAAATCAGATGAAACTGAACTAATGGGACTGGAAGACCTGGTACACTACTGCTATAGCATAGCATTGCAAACCAGCAGCTCACTAAATTTCAAATTCTGAGATGATATAAAAAATAAATTAAATAGATCATTGTGAACAATTCATAAGAACATAACGAATTACATTTAAAAAATAACTAAATATAAACACCTATTCATAAAGAAATTTGATACCAATGTACAGTTCACATAGAGGACAAGGGACAGAGTGAGGACATGTGACCATAGTGAGTGTGATTACACATGGGAAGGAACAACAGTAGTCACATAGCTGGTTACATTATCATACACAGAGTGTGATCACATAGGTAGAGGAACAGTGACTGTGCATATAACCATATAGTGTGGTCACAATATCAAGGAACAACATTGCCTACATACCAGATGATATGCACAGAGTGGTCACACACAACAAGGAACAACGACATTGTACCTATGCGACCATACAGTGCGCACACAGTGACCACAGGGAGGTTGATTAGAACTAGAATAACAATGACCACACACGTGTTGTGCAGTCACTATTAAGAGGAAGGGCAACAGCTAGAGCATCGACAAAAGGTAGCTACATCCATCATTTTGCAGCAAGCATCATTTGGAGCTAAATATTAGCAATTTTCAAATTTCCGTTATTTTCTTGGAATGGAACAGTAAACAGTGTTATTATTGGGAGGACACTTCTCAATTTAGCTTCTGGGCGGTGAGGGAAGCAATGTGTTTGAAAAGAGAACATTCAATGCTTAAAAAATATGAAGGTAGTCATACCAGTGAATGCTCCTGACACCTACTGATTCCATATTGTCCATGACCTGTATTTAAAAAAAATGTACTCCCAGTTGTTTGAATCAGCTAGGTATTGACCATCTGAAATGTAGGCCTAGCCCTACATATTATTTGCCAATTTTAATGTTCAAAAAGTGTATTGAATTGCTAGCTGTTAATAGCCTTTTATGAACTTTATAAAAAACCTGAACAATCTCTCAAATGCTCTCTGCTCTGCAATACTCAAGACAGGCCATACAGAAAGATGGCGTCCACAGCATTGTATATTGGAAAGTTAGTCTACTAGTATACAAACCCAAAGGTAGCTAATAGAAATTTTTACTAGTATGAACAGGACAATTAAATATATTTCAAAAAATAATTACAAATATTCACAGGCTAAAGACAGCTAAGAAGACAAATATCAATATTATTAATTGTATGGCAGAGGAAAGTACATATACATGGTGTAGCTACATTGTATTCAGGGCAGATGCAGCAACTTACAAAAAGAAATTAGGATAAATAACAATAAAGACAAATAATTTACCTTGTTAAGTCTTGAATTAGAGCCAATTTGAACTACACTCAGGCTAAAAATGCCTGGAATCTAATCTTGGTAATAAACTTCACTGGAAAACGTACCAAGATGCAATAAAATAAACAAATAAAATCATCATAAACAATGTAATGCATGAAAAATTAAGAAGATTAGGTAATTGCATACAGTGTATTATATTATGGTAGTGAGAAAGACCCAAAATGTGTTCCCTACATGTTTTACCATCTGTATTTTGTCTAGGTAACAGAGGGTACAATTAACTAGGCTAGCTATGCCTTTTTTATTGAAATGCAATAGCTGAACAAACATTGAAGAACCCTACTAATTTGGAAGAACAAACATTAACAATGTTGCTATAGCTACATATACAGCAAAGCTGAATGTTGCAGCAGTGGGCAGGGCTAAATGCTAAACCATTTTTAATCCTGTGATAGATGAAGAAGGTAGCTGCAGAGATCAAAGTTAGAACACCATTACTCACTTTGTAGGTGCGCTGAGCCCACCCCACAGTAGCTACCTTGGTTGATACATAATGAATAAAAGTCATAGATCAAGAGACATCTAAGAAGGCTGATCTGTAAAAAAAAAACTTCTCTTTAGCATTGGCCAAAGAAACTAACTAAGGCATATCGTTTAATCATGAAGAAAGCTGGCCATAAATAACCTAAAAGGTTATTAGACAACAAAAACTAATTTTAACTTCCATGGCCATGAACATTTGGTGATGCACCAAAAACCTGAACACCAATTAAAACCCTGCTGAGAGAGAGACCGTGCTTGCCGTTCTTTTTCTGTTGTTACTACGTCAAAGCTGCTTTACACGTCAGCTACTTCAACGCACTGATCAGGGAGCATATATCTAAGGTTAGAAATGAGGAGCGTGTTTGTCTATCCACCTAAGCTGGGATACCCATGTTACAACTGCACCAACCTGGCTCTGTCAACCATATGGAAGGTGAGGAGCTAGGCTGACCTCCAGACTTGGTAGTGACGTGCGTGCACCAGTGTGTCAGCAATTGCATTTCAACTAGCTAATGCGGCTCATTACTATATAGAAATTTTGTATTCAATTTGTAGTATATTGGATTAACAGCCGCCGTGGCCGAGTGGTTAGCGTGACCGACTGCAGTGTCAGCCTCTGGTGCTGCATGTTGCAAGTTCAAGCCTCGGCATGGACACGGCAGTCTTGTGGCGGGGAGATTGGGCGCCTCCCTCCTCTGTGTCAGCCTAACTTAGCCACCCTCCTAACTAGGGGGGAAACAGCTGTATGTCTATACATACAATACATATTGGATTAACTAGATGCCCAAGTCAATTTAGAAATGGGCGCCGAAGAGTATTTGAAAACTGGCACCCCATAGTTCAGGTTAGCTAAGTCCCAACTCCTAACCAGCCTTAACCTAATCTTAGAGGCGCCCATTTTCCAGACTCTTTGGCGCTTATTGACCTAAAATGCTAACTGTTTGCCCAACATTGAAATAACACATCACCTCATTGAAATTATACCTCCACCATACCAATCCATCACAGCGTGACCTCTTTGCTATGACAGTTAGCCAGCTGCTTGACTGTCACATTGGTGGGCTAGTAAGGCCAGTGAGATTGCAACATAATCCGCATGGATAAACTTTTAATATTTTATGGAGCCTGAAACCTACTGACTTGTGTTTCCATTCCAGAGGGTTGCAATATGACAGCCCGATCTGACTGCACCTTCATTATAAAATTGATAGGCTGTCAGAGCATGAGCGGTGCTTCATAGCTCTGCCTTTGCCGGTGGTGGAATTAGCTCCTAGAAGCCTAAAGTCGATCTGTTTTTCCTTTGATAGAGTCTCCTTCTTCTTAATTTGTTATTTTCCATTTCTTCTCCTTTAGCCCTGCCGGTGGGATGTGTGGAGGGTTTGTCAATTTTTTAGCGCTTGTTCATCTCCTACACTGCCATCCTACGTTTTATTTAAAAATAATAAAAATAATAATAATAAAACTCACTGATTATTTCATCACTACTGCTGCTGGTGCTGCTGCTGTTCATGTTGCTGTTGGTGATGATGCAGTTGAGAGGTATGTTCAGTTTTAGTGGCTGATGTATTAGCAATATTTGCGCCATTCTGATTGAACCCTCCTCCACCATCGCCATCACCGTTGCCCACGCCTCTCAATGAATCACCACCATGATGATGCACAGCTTGGTGAACGAACACAGCCGTGGGAGTGGTTACTACGGACCCAAGATGACCGCCGCCAACAGGAGCCGCCTGCAGCTGGGCCGTAATGTGCGAGGGCAGCTGCGTGAAGGTAAAATGCGCGGGCTGCCCGTTGAAGGTGCCAGGGGTGAAATACTGGTGGTGGCCAGTCAGCTCGTGCGCTTGCAGTCCGCCAGACCCGCCGCTAGAGGGAGTTGTGATCAAGAAGCTCTGACCAGAGGCGGAGATCACCTAGACAGGTTTACAAGTGAAAGTGGTTAGAGCGTGTCAAAAAGAATGGAGTGGTTGCAATTAACTTGAAAACAAAAGACACAAAAGTTGTTGCTGTTACGTTGCATTAGTCTGCTTTCAAACACCCCATGATAGGACGTGCTTGTCCATTGTCTCTTTGCAAGCAAAAACATGTGTGGAAAAGAAACAAACAAGTTGAACTTCAGAGACCATAAAGTTTTGTAAAAATAGCTTCCCATTGACAAATTTTGCTATTAGTGCCAATGTTTTTAGTGCTGATGGATTGATACCAGATTGGTTGATCAATTGCATATTCAATTTAGTCCTCAGTGAGCAATTGTTTCAAGTGCATAATGGCGAAACAGCTGAACCTAACTGAACTACATGAAAGGTTATTAGTTTAATGAGAATGATTCAAACCAGATAAAAGTGTTACGCTACACAATTAAATTTCTTCTATCCCACAATCAGTGGACACATAACAGAAGCTCAGAGGGTGGATCTGGAACAGTCTACTTGGCAAGTGAATGTAGTGGAACTAATCAAGGACTTTGTCAACTGTGACCAAGCAGGCAGAACTAAGGCAGCATGAATACTTTTAACTCCCCTCTCAGGATCATTTCTACCTCTCCACCAGGCAACCCTACACCAGAGTACAGTCACCAGGATCGGTTAGAACATCAAAAATGTGCCAAATTTTCTAATGTTTTAGCTGCAACCAGATGTATATTGCAGTTCACTTCAATGGTAATCCCGACATACACAGAACCAAGGAATATATCCATTGCTTTGCATGTATGGCAGCGGAGGACAAGTATGCAAACAACTTAGCCCAAATTGCCAATCTGCAGAAGACCATATACCAAATAGAATTAAAATTGGAAATGCGCAAACAAAATCCAACTGTACTTGATGCCAGCACACAAATCCAGTAGGCTCATGCACATTTCTCAGTTAAGAGTACGCTCCCCTCTGCCTCCGCAAGCTACCCTAAGCCACCCACAGCCTCTCAGCTTGTCAGGATGCACATGTTGAAGGATTTTGTTAGCCCCATCCCTTACCACCGCAGAGCTGCATATGGTAACAACAAGAAGCAGCCTGGAAGTGCAGGGTTTTTCATTTATAAAGTTTCTTGTTTTAAACATCAATAAATTGTGTTTATTTTAATAGTTTGAAACTTTAGTTGCCATTGATTGAAAGCTTATACTTGGTGATTTATTTTGGATCACACATTGCCACTAAGCATTGCAACAAATTTAACAAAGAAAATTTAGTCGTCTTTATCCGATTCTTTTTTAACTACAGATCAAGCAACAATCTCATATTGCTCAGGTTTATTTTGAAACAACAATTCTACAACAGCAACACCAAGGGCTTTCAGAAGAGTTTCTGCACATATAAATGTTTCCTCACCTTACAGTAATAATCTCATTGCTGCTAAATTAAAGAAACTTGGCACCATTCTCCCATTCCACCATTTGTGTGGTGGCCGCAAAGGCCGGTGGGTTGGCCAACTGTTTGTTGAGATCAACTGTTTGCAGGTCACAGAAATTTATGCTGTCCCTTTATGTTTTGCATATTCCTCCCCTTATTGAGTATGCATCCTGCTTTTGGAACACTGGATATTGTGGGGACTGCAGGCTGCTGGAGTCTGGCCACAGGAGGTGGACCTAAAACATTGATGGACTTTCTGTCATGGATTATGGTGGTTGTTTGAGGAGCCTTGATTTGTTTTCGATTGAGGATTGGCTTCTTAGGGCAGACCTGATCTAATATTGAAAAATTTTGCATGGTAAATCAGAGGATTTGCTAACGATGTTTTCTTGTGCTCCAAGAGTTGCTAATAGAGGTGATGTGCTGAAGCTGGTGTTTCCTCCTTGCTCTTCTGATGTCCGCAGCTGGTCATTCAGTGTGAGATGTGTTGTTGTGTGGAATAGCTTGCCTGTTGACATAGTGCAGTTGACAGATATCACTAACGATAAGCAAGCTCTTGCTGATCTGATGTATGATGAATATTATGATTTTGACCAGGCTGAAGAAGTGTTATTCATTTGTAGGGATTTGTGTATGCATGTGTGTGTGTGTGTGTATGTATGCATGAATGATTTTATTTGTACTTTATGTATGGGAGTATAACAAAAATATATATATAAATATGTATATAAATATATATTTAAATCTATACATATATATACACATATATATATATATATATACAT
>SDVV010010226.1:0-16350 GCA_016164225.1 Gammarus roeselii
CCATGTCCCAACACTTGGATCGAGTTGTACGCACGCTCAGAAAATTGTTTTTTCTCGACATTAAATTGAAATATCAATAATACAACCAACCTCTTAGTACACGATATTACATACAATCATGCCTAAAAACTCCACGCAGCCTGCCTTCCCACATGAAATGACCCACGGATAGAGGGAGTACTATATCAAAACTTGCAAGCACAGAGCTTGAATGTGGGGACACATTCTTTCAATAAATAAAGGGGGGTGTTATGATCAGCCTCCGCTGGCACCTATATATTTGGAAGCATTGCTAACCGAACATCACAATAAAGAGCTGCTTGTGTATGCTCGAGAAATTGAAGGTCCTATGCCTGTTAACCCTATCTTAAGTTACACGAAGAAATCCCTTGCCTTGCACATTTTTCGATTCCCTTCCAAAGTTTGTTTAGAGAAGCAGGTGGTCCCCATATGGATCGTATGACCAAGAGACGTTGACGAGTGTAGTGTCATTAGACCATCCTGTTAAACTTGACAATTCAGCATTGTGTAGCCGGTATCCCATAACGTAGAGAGTTTACCTTTTGTCATGTAACTTTGTTTTTACTCAAAATAATATTACAAAACCACTGTTTAATCATTTGTACCTTGCATTTTACCTGATTATAACAACCCGGAGAAACTTTACTATAACAACAAAAACGACATGGCATTTTTTCAGCTCACGTACTCAGCATCGTTCACTCAAGCAAGTCATTCGCACTCAATCAATAATAGCAATATGTTTCGATCACAATATAAAATGTATTTATTCGTGTAACTAAATTCAAGCATAATGCAATCGTTCTAAATTCAAATAATTAATTATTTCAAGCAGCTTCATGAAAAATTTGCGTGTGTTTAAATCATGTGTACAGTCGCACATCGTTCTGAAGAGGTCCTCAATTGACACTACAATAATCCTAATTATAAAATACACATGACATGTTAATATTTTAGGTTTCGTCTACTTTATAGTAATGGAGTCTTTTCAATGGCAGGATATTGTAGCGACCAATCATTCCGATTTTGACCCTACTATACTGCACTATGTTTTATCTACTATAAATGTCATATTGTTGCCTCACTCCTGTAATAACTATATCTTATTTATTTCTTGCAGTGTAGATGTAACTCTAAAATATTCGTAAGCCATTCTAATACGTGTTTCAAGTCTTTATGCTCATTAATGCTAATTTTGCTCATTTATGCTCATTATATCATAACATATCATGCGAACAGTGTCGCATGCTGAACACAGCCGCATACCGGTTACTTTCGTCTACTATCTCACATTCCTTCCAGATATTTCCGGCCATGCCATGCCAGGCTATTTTTAGTCACGTGTCCAGCATTGTTATTCAAGCAATGCTTAATACAGAATCAATGGAAACATCATGTTTCAGTCTTAATTACAAAACTATTATGTCTTGATTAAATTCAGACACCTATTAGTGTAATTATTTTTACGGTAAACCATTGATTTGTTCAAGCACTTCACCTGAATAATCACGTGTTATTTCGTGTGTACAATCGCACAGCGTCACCTGTAGTCAACTGGTTCTCAAAGAACCGAAATAACCTCCATAGGACTACTACAAATCTGTAGCGGCTAGTTGCCCCGCTATTGTTCATATTATGATCTCGCCCTACTGTAAATACTGCACCATGTTTTTTTCTACTATAAATGTAATACTATTTCTACTGTTGTTACAATGCATATTTAATTCGTGTATAACTATAAAATATCTCATTACGCTCATCATTCTCCTTATATATCATGTCCGTGTGTGCTCATCGTGCAACCTCATGCTATGCATTCCGAGTTTCTCACACACGCTACTCGGTGTAACAGGACCATAGCACATGTGCTGGCAAGTGGACATAAATATGGTTGCTAGACCCATCGTGTATTTCAACATATCCGGCTGGCACATTCCTTCATCTTCACGCCTGTAATTACTGCCGCTGCCTCTAAAGCAACAGCATTAACCGTCGCCCACATTTCAGAACTATTACGTTTTCTTTTCAAGTCTACACTCACTCATTGTCCACTTTCACTCAACTGGTTCTCAATTAATATAAACCAAATTCTTCTCAAATATCATGCATTGCAGTATCACCAATAATCATGCATAAATTCTAAAGTGAGTATTTCACGTCAGTTTTATTGCTATTTATGCTCAACAAACATTCCCCGTCTTGCTCAAACATATTATATTTTGAGCTGTACCTTCACTCAAACTTTCTTGATTACGTACGTGCGTACGTAATCAAGAAGTTTTTTAGCAAGGGTTAAATTGGCAGCAAGATATGTAATGGTATTTTTATGATCCTGTAGCACCTAATCAACTATTAAATGAATGTAAGAACGAGGCTTACTCACTCTATATTACTCGTTGTTAGATCATATATTGTTCATAAGTACTCATTCCTTAGGTAGCGCTCATCTTCATATTTTTGTACGTCCGTATTTACTTTGACTACCACTGCCGTTCGCTGCGGTCGTCTATTACATGCACGGCGTAACCAGTCAGTCTACCACCATCCAGCCACTGAGGAGTACGCGCGCTCTTGCACCTCCCGTGGCCGTCTCTACTACGGGAGGTTACGCTCGATGATTTTTGGACTTGAGCAAAATACGTGCATCTTTCGAAATCAGATTTTACACACACCGGACTCTGTCTCCAGCCGTGATCTCCAGCACTTATCCTCTTCATTGCGCCGTCACTCATCATCCATCTACCAATACTCCTCAGTCCTTGTCACCGCTATGGAACACGCAATCTTCTAACACCGCAAACTCCTTCATCTCCACGATCATCCGTATCCGGAGTGACTCAGCTCTGCGTGACCCAACCACAAACGCGCACCAACGATCCTATCGGCAATTCATCGCTCTGCAAGACTCTCTCATAACCCGCTAACCGCAACGGAACGTCTCACAAGCCACGGTATCCTTAAGTTCGCACTAACCTCAAGACAATTCACCGTACTCACTGCTCTCACCCCCTTACCGTTCAGTGCACAGTACATACACGTAGTCGCCGCTCGATACGTCCAATTCCTCCCCATGTTCAGTGTATATAACATTCCGTATGTTCCCCGCTATGTCGGGCATGTTCTGGTTCCTGCAGAGCACAAATGTTACCATCTCGTGTCCGCGAAATTGATTATACTCCCACGTCACCACGAAATCAAGATATCAATTCTTATGACCATCTACATCAACTACTGTACTATGTATTGTTCGATTCTGTCAAATTACCCATTATGCTCTGACGTACCTACCGAACGTTGTCTCGTCTCACGCGCTAGGTTATCAATCTGTCACCTAACACTAGGTAGTGTGATTTCCGTAACCTAGCGTAGTAATCATTCGTGGTGATTCCAAGCCATAATGATCCTTGACACAAATGTTAATTCATTTCCTTACGATAAAAATATTCCGTTGATATGTTGTACCAGTCGAGTTCACATTCCGCGTTGATAATTCATTTTCTCATTGCCATCTCTATCATTGCATGGTGTGCATTCACCATTT
The DNA here is from genome assembly GCA_016164225.1 of Gammarus roeselii. Classification (NCBI taxonomy): domain Eukaryota; kingdom Metazoa; phylum Arthropoda; class Malacostraca; order Amphipoda; family Gammaridae; genus Gammarus; species Gammarus roeselii. The sequence continues at coordinate 3,563 of SDVV010010226.1, forward strand.
TTTACTTTTTATAATTTTTATTTCAGAATTTTACTTCCTCTGGACATTTTCCTCTCTATATAATGTACAGTAAAAATCATATCTGTGTGAATAATGTATATATGTACCTATTGTGAATGTTTAATTTTTCTGCAATCTCTCACGATAGAATACCGAAAGTGTTAAGACATCTATTAATATAAGTTCCTTCTGAATCAACCCAGCAGTTAATATAAAGGAGTCAGTACAAACTGCATCACGTCTCGATTTTTCATCTAATCGTAACGGTGATCAATTGTACGGCCGTCTCTTGACTCTATAAGCTCACTTGCCAGTTATGCGCTGAACCCATGGCTAGAGATGGTGAGCACACCAGGAGATCAATTTAAACCGTTCATCAATAATTTATATTTACATAATCGCATTGAATTCATCAACGCATTTCAATCATAAGCCCTCATGGGTCAATCATCCTTCATTCTTCAAACTAGCAATATCATGATCACCATAAATCATTGTGAATAATCCTAGTGTGCATATATTTGCATCGACTGTATACTGTGTTTGCCACCCTACTGTGCTGCATCATACGTTTGACCGCATGCAGTTTAAGACACCTTGTATTACAGTACGTGCTGCAAGCAGACTCATGCAGCGACCTAGCCAGTCAGTCTAGCACCAGCAGCATCTCCGCTAGCACGAGGGTCCCTCCGTGGCCATCCTGCCCGGAGGGTGCCCAGGATTCGTTGTCACGTCTCACGCTCAAGGTTGTCAACATATAACCCAACACTAGGTAGTGTCATTGCCGCAACCTAACGTAGTATTCCTTCGTGATAATTTGAAATCATAATGATCCTTGTTACCAATTTTTTTCACTTCCTTACGACGGAAATAATCCCATCCATGTCATTGCGTGATGTGCATTAACCAATTTTTATCATTTTTTACTATCTGTGTTTTACGTTCATAATTATTTTCCGTACGATCGACCAACCACCTATTTCGGTTAATTTTCATCCGTCGTGTAATTACCATGCCTATACTGTGCATTAATAAGACTGCAAAACTACCATGTAATTCCAGGTGATTTCTCCTCGCGTCCATCCCCCTTGCGCTCTCACGATGTTAACCGAAAGGGACCTAGCAACACCCGTCATTTACCGCTTTTCTATCTTTTCAAGTTCTTCAACCTATGATGTCAGATCAATTTCAATTAAATTGTAGGTACCTATAAATAATCGATACCAGGCATTTCGCGTGAAGTCTTAATTTTCGTTCAAATATTACGGGTGATCCAATCTACACCGTCTCTCTTGTCCTTGAAAGCTCACGACCAGCCATGCACTGAGTTCGCAGCTGAAGGGCGAGAGAGCAACAGAAGATCAATTATCCCGTTCATCAATTTATTTTTACAATAATAGTGCAATTTCGAGGCCCTGTATCTCAATTTTACAATTATTTACCACATCTTTACACACATTTCAATCACCGTTCATTATTTTGAACTAACTTATCTTTACGCTCATTATCAAAACAATCATCATATCCCATTCAATCTTTTCATCATTATTAGCAAGCAACTCAATCCTCCCAATCCAAACTCATCCCTAAAGAAATATACCGGGTAGGCAAGGAACAACGGTATTCTCATTTAAGTAAAGTTTATTGTACGGCTCAATCTAATTACAATTCAACAAAATTGTGTACCACATGTTGAAAAAAAAATTGAAATAGTGAGAGAAGACAGTTTATGTGGTATCGATTACATAAGTGACAATTAAACATTTTGGCATGATTGATATTAAACTACTCAACGGCATGAAAATTTTGCCCTGGTGCTATTTATCAGATTTCTCCTGTTCAGCCCAAGTGCGAGACTTGGCAACATGGTCTCAATGGCAGCTACAAACAGAAGACCGAAACAAGAGAGATGGGACTTTCCACCACCGAAGCCTTCTGATAGGCAGAAAGAAAAATGACACTGTATAAAATTGTTTCTACGGTTTAGAGGGCACACTTATGACTAGATTATGTGCGACCCTGACTATGCACAGTCACTATAGCGCAGGGCGCACTTCACCTAAAATGGTATTTTCGATGTCAGAGGAATGCTCGAAATAAATCAGTTTAGATGTTTATACAACGGCAGCGTCATAGCTATATCCAATTAAGCGCTATTTTCTTAATCAGGATACTTTTTGCTTATGTAAAGATTTAATAATGAAAACGCGCATGTCAGTAGATAGAATTGTCTTCATTATTGTGCCGCAAGCTATAATAACTCTTTATTTATGCACAAGATTTTCAAGGTAACATATAATAAAAGAATCAGGAAGGGAATTAATTAGAGACAATTAAGTTGTTCCATGAATTGATTAAATGAATGACTGTTGTTACAATGCAAGATCAAACAAATCGGCAGTGGGGAGCTTAGCTAGTTATGGTGGTTTCCTCCGGAGACCAGGACTGGACGACAATAATCGTGGGGCACCATTGTTTGAGCTGCCTCGGCTTGGTCTTGAACCTGGCATCCAAGAATGACGTCTTCTGACGGGATGACTGCAATAGTTGGATCCAGGGCATGTTGTGGCGTTCTTGGTAGGGACCGTTTCTTTTGACTTTTTGGTCCTGTCATCCCCCACTGGTGGTGTTCCCCGGGAAGCCTGGCTGGGCCCCAGGCTCAGAGATGAGGAAGAAATCTTCCGTTAACAAGAGTAAGGTCTCCTTTTCAAGACCTCGTTAAGTTCACCCACAAAGCAACAGGCAACAATTTTTGCCTTTAATTGAATGTTTGAATTGAATGCTTGGTCTCAGTCTGGTACCCAAAAGTTTAGTTAAGTAGTCAGCATAAATTGTTATGAAAATCAAAGAATGGAAGGACTGCGTATTTTGAGTTGCTATAATTGTTTGAATTGCTGATGGAATATTTATACAGAGTCCGTAGTTGATAATTACAGGAATATAGAAGGTTGTAATAGTACGTTGCAACCAGTCATTCAATCTCAATCACTGCGTCATCCAGTTGTTTCACTTCCACTGTTGCAAACTATTCCTTCCCGGATGAGTTCTGTTTATGACGATGTGATAATGTCAGATCGTCTTGCTTCGTAATGCCGCTTTACAAATTTTAACCATGATACAATTTTTACATGTTTCAATATATACAGTTATTTTTTTTTAACGCCTAAGATAATACTATGTTACTTTTACGTATGACGTCATGATTATTTGACGTCGAACTTTATACAATTTGAACGCTGCATCACTCCTCTCCCAGACGGAAGGTCGTGGCAAAGTATTGTGATTGTTATGTTAAGTGTACCTAAGCGGCGTCTTAATGATTCTGCCCGATCGCGAGCATAAGACCTCCGTGGTCATTTTAAATCGAAGTTCCTTTGTTGTTGGTGATGATTTGATGTGTTTATCGGCGGGTAGATTGACTGGCTCGTTGTGTTGGATGTTGTTGTTGGTTGTTTGATTTGTGCATCTTGTTGGGGTGACTTGCTGCCTTTGCTAGCGATTGGCGGGCTTGAGTTGTGCAGCTTTGAGTCGGTCGACGGTGACGTTGTCTACCTTGCCGTTGATGTCGACTTAGTAGTATTTTGCGATCTTTTCCATCACTGGGAACGGTCCTCTGTAGGTTGGTTGTAATTGCGTTTTTACTGCGTCTGTGCGCACAAATAAGTGTGTGGCGATTTCCTGTCAGGGATTTTTGTACGTGCTTGCGTATGTGTGGTTCCGTGATTGCGCCGGTGCGACTTGTCGGCAATGTTTCTTTAAGGCGGTCGGTGTACTGTGTGAGGTCGCCTGGGCTTTGTTGTGTGTTTTTAACTAGCAGATCTCCGGGTAAACGGAGGTTCGGGCCGTAGAGGCATTCGGCTGAGCTGTAACCAATGTCTGGTTACAGTGTTGTTTTGATTCCCAGCATGGTAAAAGGAAGTCGGTCCACCCAGTGGTGGGGTTGGGTGGTTGAGACTTGATTTGAGCCTGCGGTGGAAGCGTTCCACCAGGCCATTGGCCTGTGGGTGGTAAGCGCACGTTGCTATTTTTGTGGCTCCGATGGTCTGGGTAAGTTGGTACCAAAGGTGGCTTTTGAATTGTGGCCATCGGTCAGTGGTTATGGTCTCTGGTACGCCGTATCTTGAGACCCAGTGCGCGATGAAGGCGTCCGCTACTGTGGTGGCTGTCACATCCGGTATGGGTATGGCCTCGGGCCATCGGGTGATTCTGTCGACTGCTGTCATTATGTAGCTCTGACCCTTGTTGATTGGTAGTGGGCCTACAAGGTCGAAGTGAACCTGGGTAAACTTTCCTTGTGTGGTGGGTATATGTTGAATTGGAGTTCTGTTGTGCCGTGTAACTTTTGCTCGTTGACAAGTTAGGCACTGCTTAGTCCAGTTTCTGATGTCTCTGCCCGTGTTCCGGGAGTTGCTTCTGTGTTGTGTGAACCCCTGAGTGTACGAGGTCATACATCCGCTGGAAGAATTTCTTGCGCATGCTTTAGGGGATGTATAGGCGAGCGATGTCTTGAAGAATGTGGCAGTAGACGCCGTCTACTTTTTGTAGCTCTAGGCTTGTGATTGTTTTACCAGCAAAGATGTTTTGCCGCTCGATATCCTCATGCCATAAAGGTGTTGCGAGATATCCTCATGCCATAGAGGTGTTGCGAGAAGCTTTGCAATAAGAGAAAACTGTAGTTATCCCGAGCTGTGATCCGGTTTAACTGGCGATAGTCTCCGACACGTCGTCAGTTGTGTGACTATTTTTGCACGTGTGGCGGTGATGCCCATGCACTGCTGGATGGCTGGATGATGCCATCTTCAAGCATTTTCTGGAATTCATCCTTGGCAGCCTGGTATTCTACTGGGCCTAATCTGCGTGGTCTTGCAAAGGTTGGTGGTCCTGTGGTTCGTATGTGATGTGTGATTGAGTGTGTGGGTGTGTGTGTGAATTCTTGTTTGGTTATCTCCGGGTATCGTTTTAGTCGATCTGTGTAGGGCGTTGCGATGTTGTTGAGTGTGCTGCTGATTCATGTTGTTGGGGGGTTGCTGCTCGCAGGACTGTAGAGAGAGTGGTGGATTGATCGGTTACTGTTCTGTGTGCGAGGTTCACAGATAATTTGTAGTGATTTAAAAAATCAGCCCATAGGATGGGTTGTGTTACTTCGGCGACGGTGGAGATCCAGGAGAAACTGCGACGGAGTCCTATGTCCAGGTTGAGTAGTCGCTCTTCGTAGGTGTTGATTTTCATACCGTTTGCTGCCGCGAGTTTTATTTCGTTCTCGATATGTTTGAGATCCTCGTACTTCTTAGGGAAGAATTGCTTACTGATGCAGCAGCTTCACTACTTGGTGCTGGCTGCAATTCTATTCTTAATCTTCTGACCTTTGCTAGGGTGATGTCCAAGGGTTCCAATTAATCATTTTCAGCCTCGATTTGAATTTCTTCTTCTTGAGGAATGTTATCATCCCTATTAACTTCTTCAAGCATCTGCCTATACAGTGCATGCGCTTCCTCTAAACATGTTCCCGCAGTGGTAACATAGCAAGTCAGCTTGTCTAAATTTTCTGTCTCACTGAATGGGACATGTTCACAACACGTTTCAATTTTGTTCTTCATCTTAGTGACTTTGCCTCGCAAGCGGGTACGCAAAGCCACCAGTCGCTGAAATTCTGCGCTTCTAGTCATCTTGAAGACAATATTTATTTGTCCACAATCTTATACCTGGTAACTAATTTTCAGAGTTAAAAACTCTCAGAAAAAACTAGCAAGAATAGACTGGCAACAATAACGCCCGTTATTTGTCAATAACTCCTGCCGCAGTACTTGAGAATTGTTTACCGGAAAATTATCACCTTTTAGTCATGAATCAATACAATTTAACTCAAGGACTACTTTGTCCTTTTCAGTTGATTTGCAAAGTCACTCATTTGCTACAATGGTACAATGCAGCTACTTTAAGAAATCTTGCACACTTCAAATTCATAAATCATTTTTAAATAAGGACTTACCTTGTCTCATAACCTGCGTCTCCACAAACTGTAATCATAAATGTCACAAAAAGAACTTATGGACACTCTTGCTTTATTCAAGCCAATTTTGCATGCCAAGAAGACATCACAACTTCTTAACCTCCCCCAGATAATTTCTTCCAATTCAAATCGTTTTATCATCCTGGAGAGCACAAAATATTCTGAGGGTATACTTTTGTCCTATTTGAATATTTTCCACTCAACAGTGATGCTATTTAACTTCTTTCTGGCTTCATCCAATTTGAATTTGACTTTAAATTCAAATCGGATGGTCAATAGCCGTCTTTTTGCAATAAACTGAACAACAAATTGTCTTGAGGAGCCAACTTCTGTTCTATTTAAACAATTTGCAATCAAGAGTTGCTTTTTCTGTAAAACATTGATCCGATTCGAAGGACCATGTGGTCGGGTTTTTGCACCTTCGCTCATTGCCCGACCTTTTTAATCCTTTTAACATCCTTATTACTTAATTTTAAATACATACAATGAACATGTTATGAATGAGATTGGAAACTTAAACCTTTAGATATTTAAACGCCAAAATTCAGACTGGTGATATTTGGGGCATTGGTATCTTAGTTTAAATGAATAAATTACCTTCGTTTTTTCATGGTTAAATGTGCGGCCATCTTGGAAGTCCGAAAAGTGACAAGTCATGGAAGTTGCTATTTTTCTATAACTAAACTACCTCAATTCCTTACCTCATAGTAGGTTAGTCTACAACTATCACTACGTCACTGATTAACAACTAGTCTCGCTTAGTCAACAAACTTATCGTTTTCTTGAAGATGGAATGCATTATCCATTTGGTCGGACACGCGGGCACACACGTCCGTGTTCACTCAGAGTTTGAAATCAACCAGCCCTCTCAGATTGGGAGAGCCAACCTTTTAGACATACCACGTCATCTAACAGTGGCGTTGGTAGGCTTATTTACTTACATAGCTCCGACCATGGCTTAAAGCTTCCACTAGAAAGATTATATTTAGCTACTGTACTATAATAAGCCTCATCAACTTCTACATAGATATTATTTTTAAAACGATACCTATTTGCGTTACTTCATTCTCATTGACCTATAATACTTCACTCTGAATTGTTTTACACGTCTAGAAATCATTCGAGAGAAATAAAACGGAGTACAGCGGTCAGGAAGGCCGGGGATGAAAGGGGGGGGGGAGGGGTTCCCTACCCTCACCTCAGGAATGCCAACCACGAAACCAGGATTCCTTCGCTATCGAAACACACACATGGGTTAAACAATGGAATGTCTTAGTTGGCAGGGCATGAGAAATGTTTCCCACAGATCGTGCTTGCTGGCCGAATATCGTGTGGTACCGACAGAGAGTTCCGTCTACCGGCCCGTTGGGATGCGGTGATGTCGATCTTGACTGATCTGTGTTTTGTGTGTGATGTTCCGCGTGTCGTGTGGCTGGGTGCGAAGCATTTCCTCTTCTGTTGTAGCTGCTGGGTGGTAATCTTGATTGGCTTCTTCCTCTCCAAGTGTAGTTCAGTGGTGGTGGTTGGTATAGTCTCCCGCAGCTGAGTCGCTGGAGCTCGTCGTGCATCATCTTTGTTTCCTTTACGTGTCATTGATGCTTGCAGTGTCTCTATCTGTGATTTAGTGCTCGCCGCCGCGAGTTGAGCTTGTGTAGTTCGCCTGAGAATTCGTGACGGATAGTAGAAATTTCGAGGGTTTAGATGTGTGCGGTAGTGTGCTGTACTTCTGCTTGCATTGCGTTAGCAGTCTGTGTGGGTGGCCTCATGAGGTCAAATATTTTATCAGCTGTCTCTGCATGGTCATCTAGGGTGAGTGCATTGGTGGCAGCTACGATATGGTGCATCTGGGGTGGTAGGTTATTGAGGAATACGGTGCGGAGTATGGACCCGTTCTCCTCTTTTTTGTTCCCCATCAGCTGGCGTATGTATTATAGGTAGTTGGTGGGGCTGCGGTCTCCTATTTGTGCTCCGTTCAGTAGTTGATGAATTCGTTGGTTTTCAGTTTTTTTCCGATTATGAGTTTTTTAAATTCTGTGTAGCGATCTTTCGGCTCAAGGTCAAATATCTTCTTGGCCGTGACTCGGAGTTCAGAGGTGAGTGCTCCCATGGTGAGGAGGAACTTCTTGGAGTCATCCGTGAGTTCATACGCTGTGGACGTTGCGTCGACGAGGTTGAAGTATGCGTCGGCGTCTTCATTTTCGTACCTGGAAAGTGTGAAATCCATCTCGGCGTGCTTGTTTGTATTTGTTCCTAAATCTCGTCTGTAGTTGGGTAGCACAATTACTTATTTTGTGTTTTGCCTGACACGAGTTCTGATTCACCAACACGAATTAATTTATGTGTGGATACAGTTTTTAATGTTATGCGCAGTTATAGTGAAAGCACAGAATTAAGGTGAAGCTTGGCTATAGGCAATACTGAAATTTGATGATGAAGGTTTTATAGAAATCAGTTATGGACACGGTTGTTATGAGCTGAGCTGTGTTATAGTGGATGGCACAGTTTATACAGCTATTTAAAAAGTATGAGATCTGATTGTCAGCCCAGTTTTATGGGTCAGAATTGTTGCCATAGGTTATTGGAACAATTGTCGATACAGTTTATGAGAGTAATTCAGAATGTCAAGTCAAGATGGGCCTGTTTACATGAATGAAGTATAGTATCAAGCGTGGGCACAGTTTTAAGATTGATAGTGGGTTTTTGACAGGCTCTAGCTTTGGTACGGAGAATGGCTAGCTACTCTACGATTGATACTGCAACGATGCAAGGATGTTAATTATTAGTAATATTAGTGGCTTACCTAGACGCGCACAATATGAAACTTGATTATTGAGCTGAGTGATTGATTTTATCAAAATTACCTATTCCTAGTCCTATTTTGGTCAATTATAGTTGCTTATTGTGATTACCCTGCTCATTTATAATTAAACCTAGCACTTTGCTGTTCATTTCCACCCTGTCGTTTTTATTGCGATTGGAGTCCTAGTATGGGATCTGGATTTTTAGCTCTAATTGACTCCTCAGATTATCGGGATGTTCTTGGTCACTTTTTGATTTAGTCGCCGAGAGGTTGGAATGAATGAACGCTTGATGAGATTATTGGTGTTTATTGGATCTAACCTAATCTGGAATGGTACTTAAATCGTTTGGTGTGGTGGAGGTTGTCGGGAACGGTGAGCGGACACTTGACGCTCAAGGAAGAAGGGAGGCAGGACACGGGATAATCGTGGCGTCTTGGGCTAACGACAGTGCAGTTGGGAACATCGATTGAACCGAAAACGGACTTGCAGATTCGACTGGGAAGTGGAGCCGACGAGTGGTTGGAAGCAACTGCGCGAAGGGAGAGGAAGAATGCACTTTTAGGTGATGTTATATATTTCTATTAGGGAAGGGTAATTTACCCTTTTTCTTACTCAAAAAGTTAATAGTGAATGAGCTTCTGTGAGCGATAATAATTCAAGTGAACCTGTGTTCTCACTTTCAAGGCACAATCTGACTCCAAGTTATGCTATCCTTTTCTTACAAATGAGGTTGAGTATTATGGGCAAGCACCAAAAAAACAGACACAAGAACAATAAGACGAGGGCGATTAAGTAAAATTTTTGGTATTGATCCCAACTTGACTGAATGAAGATATCCAAGGTAAATATAGAAGGGGAAAAGAAGGGAGATAGGAAAGCCGGCAAGAAAATCTTGGTGGCGTCGTTATTCTTGGAAGGACCCCCTTTTTTGGAATTTTTATGACCTGACGAGGATTCAGTTTTCTTCTCGCCTGAAGATGTTCACGTGCAGCAGGCCGAAAGGCAGCGGGCTGAAAGGCTGCACATAAAATAATTGACTAAGTGCGTGTCACATGGGAGATAATCACATGCCATTCTGCCTGCCTCATACAGGCAGACAGATTGGGTGCATGTAATAAAACAATTTTAGATATCACAAGAGAAATAGCATACCACTAAGGGTGTAGCTACCAGGAATAAAAAATGGAAGTCTTAAGCTCCATAATGCATGAATCTTACTGGTCTTGATATTTTGTTTATGTCCCAGATATGCATTCTGGAATGATAATAATTAAAAGAGAGATGTCAATATTTAAAAAATGCTATTTACACTATATAGGCACTATATAGCTATATATATCTATAAATAGACATGGATTAAGGTAGGGTGCTACTCAGATCTAAAGATTGCTATCATGTTAGCATAATTGACTATCTTGGTATGGCATTTGGCAGAGGAATCCCCCATAGCTAGCTTCATGCCTTTGCACTGTTGTGGAGCAGTATCCAAGGTAAGCCTAAGTTGCACTGGCCCAGGCTGTCTAGCCTAGCTACAGTCTATTTATAGGTTTGGATTTAACCAATATAGCTTCGGCTGTGTATTTCTTTGCCTCTGTGGCCACGGTTTCACTTCCTGTATGCTTATGCCGGGATATAATACTACTGCCACAAGAACTAGGATTTTGTCCGACTCACAGAAGAGTCTAGAAAAACCCCGCTCAGCTTGTTGCCAGATTTTCGTAAAAATATTCCTCTGAATCTTTTATTCCTTCTGATGCATGTTCCATGGCTTTTAGTGCGTGGTATACATATTTATTTAGTCAAAATAAATATTTGTTGCACTACCATTATGGTTGTAAGCAGTTTGTATTAGCTGAAGAGGAATGTTGTAGCTACCTACAGAGAGATGCAACAATGAGATCAAAAGATGCGAAAGATGCACGCACAATATTACAACCAGACCGTATTGAAATCGACAAAGAATGAGCTGAGAAACTGAGAGCGCGCTGGTTCTCGAGGGTTTAGTGTTGCCATCTTCCCATTTTGAAACTTTTTGAAAGCGCGAAAACATAAAAGCATGATAAACTTTCTTTATTAATGCTTATATTTAAAGTAACGTTTTGAGGGTAGCTCTACACAAACTGTTGTAGGCTGTGATCGATTTTATCAGTTGAATTTGTTATTATATTTTTTTGTTGCGTGCCATGGTAAAATTTGTTGTTCGAATAATTGTTTGAGTTGCTGATGGAATATTTAAACAGAGTCCGTAGTTGATAATTACAGGAATATAGAAGGTTGTAATAGTACGTTGCAACCAGTCATTCAATCTCAATCACTGCGTCATACACTCGTTTCACTTCCACTGTTGCATACTATTCCTTCCCGGATGAGTTCTATTTATGACGATGTGATAATGTCAGATTACCAGCTTCGTAATGCCGTTCTACAAATTTTTACTATGATACAATTTTTACATGTTTCGATATATATTTTTTTTTAACGCATAATATAATACTATGTTACTTCTACGTATGACGTCATGATTATTTGACGTCGAACTTTATATAATTTAAACGCTACAACAACTTCTGCACATTATTATCACTGTCCTAGTCAGTATGCTTTTAGAGGTCATTGGCTAGCAAGGTTACAATGATTAGTACACACTTTTTTATGGTACTTTGATAGACATTACTTTTCTGTTTAGTTTCTACATTCAAGTTTAATAACGTACGCTTGTAGCCAGGTACTCATTGGGATCTCATGATTGTTCATTTATGCAGTATCGACGTTCTAGGGTTAGCTATGTAATGAATTTGGAATCAAGCAATAAAAGGTATCAATATCAGGAATTACAACCTGGATCCTATGTTGGAAGAGCAATGTTCTCTTCTTATAGGTTCAGCCTTGCTGGTTGTAGGTCCTTGGCTCACGTTGCCAGCTGAATGTCATCAGCAGGAGCCCATGTCACCGGATTGGACGTTGACATGTCTTGCTGGTCTTGTGGCTTGAAAGGTTCATTGTAAGTTCTGCTCCTATGTATGTTTGCAGCGTCACCAGGTCTATCTGATCTTGAAATTCAAATTCGTAGGATCTCCAGGTGTCCAACCTTGTTTGCTGGCCGAACTGCTGCAACTGGGGATTCAGCTACTCCCCAGCTGAGATGAAAGAAAATGTATAGCACCTAATATTTACCATTATGGGTAAATAAGCGCCCAATTTTGTAACATCCTGCCTGCCACCGCTTGATTGTTGTTCTTTGATTATTTGCTTTAAATGAAGAGAAGGTTCAAATCGATGTTGGAATGGGATCAGCTTTATCTTTAGTTGGCCTAATGTTTTAGAATTTAGTTATTGACTTTAGGTAAATGTGTTTAATTTAATATCAAGAAGAAAGACTTAATTGTAAGTAATTCCCTCATTATATAGCAATGGTTGGAATCTGAAATCTATTTTATCATTACAACTCCCAAAGATCAACTCTAGACCGCGGACAATTGCCGTGGTGCCGCAGATCCTTGAATGACGCCACACAAAGCCTCAAGTAGCTAACCAACGAAACACTTGATTTTATTTTATATAATTATGAATAGTAATTTTATTCATTTAAGAAAAAGGCGGCTAGTTCTGGTAAGATGACAATTTTGGTCGTGTTTACCGACTGGCAAGGCAGACCAATGTAGTTATTCAGAGTTTTACACGAGTCCTCCTGCCGAACTACAGCTGTCAATTTATACAATTAATTAGGCTGCGGACTTGGTTGCAATTAAACTGAGGAATTAAAAAAACTGTTTATAAACATGATATACTGGGCAATATTGACCATTGGAATTTATTCGTCTTGTTTGAGGATGTCACATGGCTTTGTATATTGTTGTTACTGAGTATTTATAACGCAATTATTAGCTGGTGTGCCGTGTGTTGTTCTGTATATGCCTGTACCTACTCTTACCAGTAAGTGTATTTTCGTGTACCGGTAACTTAATCCATCGATATAT
>SDVV010010227.1:0-16349 GCA_016164225.1 Gammarus roeselii
TTAATACACACATATATACAGATACATAGATAGGTAGGTAAATATTTGCACATGATTAATATCTGTTTGTGTAATGTACTTGGCAAAGCACAAATGTTTAACTATAATCTACCCTTACTGTTGGTATTTTTGGACCAATCTTATAGAACTAAGATATACAGAAATGCCTCCAGCAGAGCGTGTATGCAGCACGCTCTGCTGGAGGCCTTTGGTTGATCAACCTAATTAATGTGGATATAAAGTCCTCATTGACATCATTCGATTAGTGCCTCCCATCTAAGGACTTCCTGATGTCATTATTGAAGCATATCAGGTTAATACTTTTTTTCCTAAATATGAGTTCGTATTTCTTAACGTTAATACCGAAGTAAAGAGACTTGGTTGTTAATATCAACCCCAAATCATTTGTTTACTATATAAAATCGACAGTTTTTCAATAGTTTTCATTGTTTTATATTGATGTGTATTGGAATGAGTCAACATTTATACGGCTTCGTCGCACTTCAATATCATTCAGCTCAAGTAGCAACACTATAAATGTGTGAGGATAAAGTTATTGCTAGTATGCACAGTACTGTATAGAGGGTAGGTGAAATGTCGCATAATTGATCTTGATTCGAATATTTCAAAAGCATTCAATACTCGTTAATTCAGCCTGGATATCAACCGCCAGAAAGAGTTATTGCTCTTTGCTAGTTTCGTGAGTTTGCATAAGAAAAATATTACACGACATGGTGAAAAATATGTGTGTACATTGTTCTGGCAACATTGCTCATAAAAATCCTTGTGCTGTCAGCATAACATGTAACTTGTGTTACTACAGCGCGTTCACATAAATCTATTTGCTCGGCATTACAAAGAAAGGCATATCAAAGAAATGTAATGATGACATACCTCGAGTTCATGAATAAATTTCCATTCCATCTCAATGAGTCTGGTACGAGTTGTTGTGACTGTGGATTACATCTCATACAATTACATACAGTCAATGATGAGTCAAATAGTATACTGGAGCTCGTGATTATTCTCTCTATTGAATATGAGTTGCAGTTTCTTACACTTGTGCCTTTTTAAAAATTTATTGAGTTTTGATATTGTGCCGATTGTTTTATATGTGCTGAATACTTGTGTGATGTGTCAAAGACGAATGATGTTGTTGGTGTTCCAGAACTACTCGACTTATACATATTTAATTCTAACGAAGCGTATAAGTTTTTCCATTTTAACATTGTGTTGTTTCTCTGAATATTATTTTCAATTCATTATTTCATGCACTCAAGCTTTGCACTGTCAGTTTCGAAACCAGCGGCTCCTGACCAGGGACGGAGCCGAAACAACGGGACGTGTTTGGCTCGTTCCTTGGGTCTCAGGCACGGACCAACTTTCATCGGCCCATGCAACTGTTCTTTCCCCTTGCTCCGTTACTAATCGTTGCAAATAAATAAGAATAACATGAAGGAATCTCGTCCCTGGGGGTCGCTACGAATGGTCAACTACCCAAACTAACTACTGTCGGGAAATACATTGACCTATTTTAGTGGAGGTAAGCAGGATACGATATAATTTACAGAGCCTTTTGTTAGCACTTTTAGCGGCAGTGGGCGCTGTAGTCTGTTCAACGATCCGGGCCCACGCACATGGAAACTGAGCCACTAAATGCATCTTTTTGGCAGTAGTTATAGTCATTACACGCCTGTATTAAGATCACGTCCGAAGCCAGACACCACGCACGAGTGAAACCCCTCATACACGGCCGCAGCTGAGCCGCCGCTGCTGCTGCTGCTGTTGCTGCTGTACCAGCATTGCTGCTGTTAGAGTTGCAGCAGAGCTTTCATCAGTAGAGCTCAGGACGTGAAGGCACGTCTCCGCATGTTCAGAGTAGGAAAATTGCCAGGCCAAAGCAGAATAAGTCAACACAAGAAAACAACATCGAGCTCACGTTGTTTGTATTCGTAGACGCCTGCCACTGGCAAGAGCCCGTCAGTAGAAAGTGGCTTAATTGCTAGAAATGTTCAGCACCAGAACGCCGGCCATCATTCGCAGCTCTTGACACACTTGACTGAACACGGGAAGAGCTTTCGGGCTGAGCTATGGGAAGGTCGTGATAGTGGGGAGGCTAAGGTGATTGTGGAGAGTCTACCGTGATAGCTAAGAAGCTATCGTGATAGGTAACAGATATTCGTGATAGGTGGGATGCCTTGGCGAGAGTGGAGGGACCACTACGATAGAAGGGAGGCCTCGGCAACAGTAGGGCAATTAAAGCGATTGTGGTGAAGCCGCTGTTAGTTAAGAAGCTACCTTATTATATATATAGTAGGAAGACATAGATGGAAATAAGAAGCCTCGGTGATAGTATGGAGGCTACGGTGATAGTATAGGGAGGCAATCGCGGTTAAGGGGAGACTATTGGCACTTATATAATTTCTCGGGTTACGATCTAAACACAAACAATAACATGAATGTTATGGGAAGCGCATGTTTATTCATTAATTTCGCACTGACTATTGCACATAAACCTGAACTCTCTTTGACCAGGAAGGGAACCGACACCATAGAGCTTCTGATTAGGATGCATTTTTTTCTCTAGAATTTAATGAATTTTGTTATTGTTATTAATGTAGGTCATAATACAATGTTCATTATGTGTGATTACAAAGGGGATTTGCTTCAATGTCATAGATCGAATTCAATTGCTGACTATTGTACTAATTAGTTTTCTCGTGGTTTTGTACTGATTAATTACAAAACCTACTTGCACAGCTGCTGCATCTTCAACTTTACCAGACATCGTTTTCATCAACGATGATAAGAGTACAACTCGTGTAGTTGTGATTGTTTTAGATGTCCCCGACCATTACCCTGTTTATATTTAGAAACAGAATCCTAACGAACATCGTAACCGAATCGTAATTACCGATCGTAAATAATGCGTCCGGAACATGAAAAATTGGATGGAGGCAATGAGAGCTGGCGATTTTAGTGATGGTAAACTCAATTGATGTTTTCCCACCGACCCATGAAGTACTAATAGAGGTTTTCGAGGTGCATTTATCGCTTATAACAGAAGAACTCAGCCACAAGCAAGCGAAGAATCCGTGGATGACACAGGGTTTACTCGCCTCACAAAACACATGGACAGACTGTGCCGCAAATGCAGAAGTCAGTCCATCACGCGTAGAGATACATATGCACTACATTACTCATAACGCGTAGAGATGCATGTGCACTACATTACTCATCACGCGTAGAGATGCATGTGCACTATGTTACTCATCACGCGTAGAGATGCACCTGCACTATATTGCTCATCACGCGTAGAGATGCATATGCACTATATTACTAACCACGCGTGGAGATGCATATGCACTATGACACTCATCATGCGTAGAGACGCACATACCCTATATTACTCATCACGCGTAGAGATGCATATGAACTATATTACTCATTACGTGTTGAGATGCAAATGCCCTATATTTATCATCACGCGTAGAGATGCATTTGTACTATATCACCCGGTCACGCGTAGAGCTGCATATGCACTATTATACTGATCAAGCGTAGAGATGCATATGCACTATATTACTCATCTTGCGTAGAGATGCATACGCTCTATATTACTCATCACGCGTACAGATGCATATGCACTTCATTACTCCTCACGCGTAGAGATGCATCTGCACTATATTACTCCTCACGCGAAGAGATGCATATACACTTTATTATTCATCGCACGAAGAGTTGAATATACGCAATATTACTCATAACGCGTAGAGATGCATATACACTACGTTACTCATCACGCAAAAAGTTGCATATGCACAATAATATTCTTCACGCGTAGAGATGCATATGCTCTACAATACTCACCACGCGTAGAGATGCATATGCACTATATTGCTCATCATGCGTAGAGATGCATATGCACTATATTACTCGTCACGCGTAGAGATGCATATGCACTATATTACTCATCACGCGTAGAGATACATATGCACTATAATACTCATCACGCGTAGAGATGCATATGCGCTATATTACTCATCACGCGTAGAAATGCATATGCACTATATTACTCATCAAACGTAGAAACGCATATGCACTATGATACTCATAACGCGTGGAGATGCATATGCACTATATTGCTTAACACGCGAAGAGATGCATATGCACTATATATTACTCATCACGCGTAGAGTTGCGTAGGCACAATATTACTCGCCACGCCTAGACATGCAAACGCACTATATTACTCATCACGCGTAGAGATGCATATGCACTATTATACTGATCAAGCGTAGAGATTCATGTGCACTATATTACTCATCTTGCGTAGAGAAGCATACGCTCTATATTACTCATCACGCGTACAGATGCATATGCACTATATTACTCTTCACGCGTAGAGATGAATATGCACTATATTACTCATCACGCGTAGAGATGCATGTACACTATATTACCCAACACGCGAAGAGTTGCATATGCACAATTTTACTCATCACGCGTAGAGATACAAATGCACTATCTTACTCATCACTATTTTACTCATCACGCGTAGAGATGCATATGCACTATATTACTCGTCACACGTAGAGATGCATATGCTCTATAATGCTCATTACGCGTAGAGATGTATATGCACTATATTACTCACCATGCGTTGAGATGCATATGCACTATATTACTCATCGCGCGTAGAGATTCATGTGCACTATACTACTCATTGCGCGTATGGATGCATATGCACTATAATATTCATCACGCGTAGAGATGCATCTGCACTATATTACTCCTCACGCGTAGAGATGCATATACACTACATTATTCATCACACGAAGAGTTGCATATGTACATTAATACTCATCACGCGTAGAGATGCATATGCAGTATATTACTCACCACGCGTAGAGATGCATGTGCACTATATTGCTCGTCACGCGTTGAGATGCATGTGATCTACATTGCTCATCACGCGTAGAGATACATATGCTCTATAATACTCATCACGTGTAGAGATGCATGTGATCTACATTGCTCATCACGCATAGAGATACATATGCTCTATAATACTCATCACGTGTAGAGATGCTTATGCGCTATATTACTCATCACGCGTAGAGATGCATATGCACTATATTACTCATCACGCGAATAGATGCACATGCACTATATATTAACTCATCACGCGTAGAGTTGCATAGGCACTATAATACTCATCACGCGTAGAGATGCATATGCGCTATATTACTCATCACGCGTAGAGATGCATATACACTATATTATTCATCACACGAAGAGTTGCATGTACACAATTATAATCATTATGCGTAGAGATGCATATATTTACGTTACTCATCACGCATAAAGTTGCACATGCACATTAATACTCATCACGCGTAGAGATGCATATGCACTATAATACTCACCACGCGTAGAGATGCATACGCACTATATTGCTCATCACGCGTATAGATGCATTTGCGCTATATTACTCATCATGCGTAGAGATGCATATGCACTATATTACTCATCACACGTAGAAATGCATCTGCATTATGATACTAATAACACGTTGAGATGCATATGCACTATATTACTCAACACGCGAAGAGATGCATATGCACTATATTACTTATCACGCGTAGAGATGCATGCGATCTACATTGCTCATCACGCGTAGAGATACATATGCTCTATAATACTCATCACGTGTAGAGATGCTTATGCGCTATATTACTCATCACGCGTAAAGATGCATATGCACTATATTACTCATCACGCGTAGAAATGCATTGCACTATGATACTCATAACGCGTAGAGATGCATATGCACCATATTACTCATCACGCGAAGAGATGCATATGCACTATATATTAACTCATCACGCGTAGAGTTGCATAGGCACTATAATACTCATCACGCGTAGAGATGCATATGCGCTTTATTACTCATCACGCGTAGAGATGCATTTACACTATATTATTCATCACACGAAGAGTTGCATAGGCATAATTTTACTCATCACGCGTAGAGATACAAATGCACCATATTACTCATCACTAGTAGAGATACATATGCATTATATTACTCATCACGCGTAAAGATGCATATGCACTATTATACTCACCACGCGTAGAGATCATATGCACTATATTACTCATCGAGCGTAGAGACGCATATGCACAACATTACTCATCACGCGTAGAGGTACATATGAACTATATTACTAATAACGCATAGAGATGCACATGCACTATATTACTCATCACGCTTAGAGATGCATATGCACTATGTTACTCGTCACGCGTAGAGGTGCATATGCACTTTATTACTCATCACGCGTAGAGATGCAAAGGCACAATTCTACTCATCACGCGTTTAGATGCATATGCACTATAATACTCATTACGCGTAGAGATATATATGTGTACTACATTACTCATCACTCGTAGAGATGCACATGCACTATATTACTGATCACGAGTAGAGATGCACAGCACTATAGTACTCATCACGCGTAGAAATGCATATGCACTACATTACTCATCACGCGCATAGATAAATATGCACTATATTACTCATCACGCTTAGAGATGCATATGCACTATATTACTCATCACGCGTAGGGATGCATATGCACTATATTACTCGTCATACGTAGAGATGCATATGCTCTATATTGCTCATCACGCGTAGAGATGCATATGCACTATGTTACTCGTCACGCGTAGAGGTGCATATGCACTTTATTACTCATCACGCGTAGAGATGCAAAGGCACTATTTTACTCATCACGCGTTTAGATGCATATGCACTATATTACTCATCACGCGTAGAGATATATATGTGTACTACATTACTTATCATGCGTAGAGATGCGTATGCACTATATTACTCATCACGCGTAGAGATGCACAGCACTATAATACTCATCACGCGTAGTGATGCATATGCACTACATTACTCATCACGCGTATAGATACAAATGCCCCATATTACTCATCACTAGTAGAGATACATATGCATTATATTACGCATCACGCGTGGTGATACTTATGCACTATATTACTCATAACGCTTAAAGATGCATATGCACTCTATTACTCGTCACGCGTAGAGATGCATATGTACTATATTACCCATCAAGCGTAGAGATGCATATGCACTATATACTGTTCAAGCGTAGAGATGCATGTGCACTATATTACTAATCTTGCGTAGAGAAGCATACGCTCTATATTACTCATCACGCGTACAGATGCATATGCACTATATTACTCTTCACGCGTAGAGATGCATATGCACTATATTACTCATCACACGTAGAGATGCATACACACTATATTACCCAACACGCGAAGAGTTGCATGTGCACAATTTTACTCATCTCGCGTAGAGATACATATGCACCATTTTACTCATCACTAGTAAAGATACATATGCATTTTATTACTCATCACGCGTGGTGATGCATAGCACTATATTACTCCTAACGCGTAGAGATGCATGTGCACCATTTTACTCATCACGCGTAGAGATGCATGTGCACTATATTACTCGTCACACGTAGCGATGCATATGCTCTATATTGCTCATTACGTGTAGAGATGTATATGCACTATATTACTCATCACGCGTTGAGAGGCATATGCACTATATTACTCATCGCGCGTAGAGAGTCATGTGCACTATACTACTCATCGCGCGTATAGATGCATATGCACTATAATATTCATCACGCGTAGAGATGCATCTGCACTATATTACTCCTCACGCGTAGAGATTCATATACACTATATTATTCATCACACGAAGAGTTGCATATGTACATTAATACTCATTACGCGTAGAGATGCATATGCACTATATTACTCACCACGCGTAAAGATGCATATGCAATATATTGCTAGTCACGCGTAGAGATGCATGTGATCTACATTGCTCATCACGCGTATAGATGCATATGCACTATAATACTCATCACGCGTAGAGATGCATATGCGCTATATTACTCATCACGCGTAAAGATGCATATGCACTATATTACTCATCACGCGTAGAACTGCATTGCACTATGATACTCATAACGCGTAGAGATGCATATGCACTATATTACTCATCACGCGAAGAGATGCATATGCACTATGTATTACTCATCACGCGTAGAGTTGCATAGGCACAATATTACTCGCCACGCGTAGACAGGCAAATGCGCTATATTACTCATCACACGTAGAAATGCATATGCACTATGTTACTTATCACGCGTAGTGATGCATATGCACTCTATTACTCGTCACGCGTAGAGTTGGATATGCACTATAAAACTCATAACGCGTAGAAATGCATATGCACATTATTCCTTATCACGCGTAAAGATGCATATGCACAATATTGATCATCACGCGTAGGGATGAATATAAACTACATTACTCGTCACAAGTTGAGATGAAAAATCTCTATATTGCTCATCACGCGTAGAGAAGCATATGCACTATATTACTTGTCATGCGTAAAGATGCATATGCGCTATATTACTCATCACGCGAAGAGATGCATATGTACTGAATTACCCATCACGCGTAGAGATGCATATGCACTATGATACGAATCAAGCGTTGAGATGCATATGCACTATATTACTCATCTTGCAAAGAGATGCACACGCTCCATATTACTCATCACGCGTAGAGATCCATTTACACTATATTACTCATCGAGCGTAGAGATACATATTCACTATATTACTCATCACGCGTAGAGATGCACATGCACTATATTACTGATCACGCGTAGAGATGCATATGCACTATATTACTCATCATGCGTAGAGATTCATATGCACTATATTACTCGTCACACGTAGAAATGCAGATGCTATATATTGCTCATGACGCGTAGAGATGCAGAGCACTATAATACTCATCACGCATAGAGACGCATATGCAATATATTACTCATCACGCGTAAAGATGCATTTGCGCTATATTTTCATCACGCCTAGAGATGCATATGCACTATATTACTCATCACAGGTAGAGATGTATATGCACTATATTACTCATCACGCGTACATATGCATATGCACCATAATACTCATCACTAGTAGAGATGCATATGCACTATATTACTCGTCATGCGTAGAGATACATATGCACTATATTACTCATCACGCGTAAAGAGGCATATTCCCTATATTACTCATCACGCGTTGAGATACATATGCGCTTTATTACTAATCACGCGTAGAGATGCATATGCACTATATTACTCATCACAGGTAGAGATGTATTTGCACTATATTACTCATCACGAGTGCAATTGCATGTGTACTATATTACTCAACACGCGTAGGGATGCATATGCACTATATTACTCGTCACGCGTAGAGATACATATGCACTATATTACTCATCACGCCCAGAGATGCATATGCACTATATTACTCATCTCAGATAGAGATGTATATGCACTATATTACTCATCACGTGTACCAATGCATATGCACCATAATACTCATCACTAGTAGAGATACATATGCACTATATTACTCGTCACGCTTAGAGATGCATATGCACTGTATTACTCATCACTAGTAGAGATGCATATGCACTATGATACTCATCATGCGTAGCGATGCATATGCACTATATTTCTCATCACGCGTAAAGATGCATATGCACTATTATACTCTTCACGCGTAGAGATCATATGCAATATATTACTCATCGAGCGTAGAGACGCATATGCACTACATTACTCATCACGCGTAGAGGTACATATGAACTATATTACTAATCACGCGTAGAGATGCATATGCACTATATTACTCATCACGCTCAGAGATGCATATGCACTATATTACTCGTCATGCGTAAAGGTGCATATGCACTTTATTACTCATCACGCGTAGAGATGCAAAGGCACTATTTTACTCATCACGCGTTTAGATGCATATGCACTATATTACTCATCACGCGTAGAGATATGTATGTGTACTACATTACTCATCACGCGTAGAGATGCACATGCACTATATTACTGATCACGAGTAGAGATGCACAGCCCTATAATACTCATCACGCGTAGAGATGCATATGCACTACATTACTCATCACGCGTATTGATAAATATGCACTATATTACTCATCACGCTTAGAGATGCATATGCACTATATTACTCATCACGCGTAGAGATGCATATGAACTATATTACTCGTCACGCGTAGGGATGCATATGCACTATATTACTCGTCACACGTAGAGATGCATATGCTCTATATTGCTCATCACGCGTAGAGATGCATAGGCACTATGTTACTCGTCACGCGTAGAGGTGCATATGCACTTTATTACTCATCACGCGTAGAGATGCAAAGGCACTATTTTACTCATAACGCGTTTAGATGCATATGCACTATATTACTCATCACGCGTAGAGATATATATGTGTACTACATTACTTATCATGCGTAGAGATGAGTATGCACTATATTACTCATCACGCGTAGAGATGCACAACACTATAATACTCATCACGCGTAGTGATGCATATGCACTACATTACTCATCACGCGTATAGGTACATATGCACTATATTACTCATCACGCTTAGAGATGCATATGCACTATATTACTCATCACGCGTAGAGATGTATATGCACTATATTACTCATCACGTGTAGGGATGCATATGCACTAGATTACTCATGACGCGTAGAGAAGCATATGCCCTCGTTTACTCATCACGCGTAGAGACGCATATGCACTATATCACTTATCACGCGTACAGATGCATATGCACTATATTACTCATCACGCGTACAGATACATATGCACTATATTACTGTTCACTCTTAGAGATGCATATGCACTATAATACTCATCACGCGTAGAGATGCATATGCACTATATTACTCATCACGCATAGAGATGCATATGCACTATGTAACTCATCACGCGTAGAGATTTATATGCACTACATTTTTCTTCTCACGTAGAAATGCATATGCACTATATTACTCATCACGCGTAGAGATGCATTTGCACTATATTTTGCATCACGCCTAGAGATGCATATGCACCATATTACTCATGTCAGGTAGAGATGTATATGCACTATAATGTTCATCACGCGTAGAAATGCATATGTACTATATTACTCAGCACGCGTAGAGATACACATGCACTATATTACTCATCACGCTGAGAGATGCATATGCACTATATTACTCATCACTAGAAGAGATGCATATGCACTATGATATTCATCATGCGTAGTGATGCATATGCACTATATTACTCATCACGCGTAAAGATGCATATGCACTATAATACTCACCACGCGTAGAGATCATATGCACTATATTACTCAACGAGCGTAGAGATGCATATGCACTATATTACTCATCACGCGTAGAGATACATATGAACTATATTACTAATCACGCGTAGAGATGCATATGCACTATATTACTCATCAAGCTTAAAGATGCATATGCACTATATTACTCATCACGCGTAGAGATGCATATGCACTATATTACTCATCACGCGGAGGGATGCATATGCACTATATTACTCGTCACACGTAGAGATGCATATGCTCTATATTGCTCATCACGCGTAGAGATGCATATGCACTATGTTACTCGTCACGCGTAGAGGTGCAGATGCACTTTATTACTCATCACGCGTAGAGATGCAAAGGCACTATTTTACTCATCACGCGTTTAGATGCATATGCACTGTATTACTCATCACGCGTTGAGATATATATGTGTACTACATTACTTATCACGCGTAGAGATGCATACGCGCTATATTACTCGTCAAGCGTAGAGATGCACAGCACTATAATACTCATCACGAGTAGAGATGCATATGCACTACATTACTCATCACGCGTATAGATACATATGCACTATATCACTCATCACGCTTAGAGATGCATATGCACTATATTACTCATCACGCGTAGAGATGCATATGCACTAGGTTACTCATGACGCCTATAGAAGCATATGCCCTCGATTACTCATCACGCGTAGAGACGCATATGCACTATATCACTTATCACGTGTACAGATGCATGTGCACTATATTACTCATCACGCGTACTGATACATATGCACTATATTACTCTTCACGCTTAGAGATGCATATGCACTATAATACCCATCACGCGTAGAGATGCATATGCACTATATTACTCATCATGATTGGAGATGCATATGCACTATATTACTCGTGACGCGTAGAGAAGCATATGCCCTCGATTACTCATCACGCGTAAAGATGCATATGCACTCCATTTCTCATCACGCGTAGCGATGCATTTGCACTATATTACTCACCACGCGTAGAGATCATATGCACTACATTAGTCATCGAGCGAAGAGATGCATATGCACTTTATTACACATCACGCGTGACAATACATATGCACCCTATTACTCATCACTAGTAGAGATGCATATGCACTATATTACTCATCACGCGTAGAGATACTTATGCACTATGTAACTCATCACGCGTAGAGATGCATATGCACTATATTACTCATCATGCGTAATGATGCATATGTACCATATTTTTCATCACGCCTGGAGATGAATATGAACTATATTACTCATCACAGGTAGAAATGTATATGCACTATATTACTCATCACGCGTACAGATGCATCTGCACTATATTACTTATCACGCGTAGAGATGCATATGCACTCTATTACTCATCACGCGTTGAGATGCATATGCATTATAATACTCATCACGCGTAGAGATACCTATGCACCATATTACTCATCACTAGTAGAGATGCATATGCACTATAATACTCACCACGCGTAGAGATCATATGCACTTTATCACTCATCGAGCGTAGAGATGCATAAGGAACTTCATTAATCACCATGCGTCCCGATATATGTGCACTATATTACTCATCACGCGTAGAGATGCATATGTACTATATCACTCATCACGCGTAGAGATGCATTTGCACTATGTTACTCATCACGCGTAGAGATGCATATTCACTACATTACTCTTCACGCGTAGAGGTTCATATGCACTTTATTACTCATCACGAGTAACGATGCATTTGCACTCCATTACTTATCACGCGTAGAGATGCATATACACTACATTATTCATCACTCATAAAGTTGCATTTGCACTATAATACTCATCACGCGTAGAGATGCATATGCACTATATTACTCATCACGCGTAGAGATTTATATGCACTATCTTACTCATCACGCGTAGAGATGCAGATGCACAATGATACTCACCACGCGTAGAGATGCATATACACAGTATTACTCAACACGCGGAGAGATGCATATGCATTATATTATTCACCACGCGTAGAGATCATAGGCACTATATTACTCATCACGCGTAGGGATTCATATGCACTATGTTACTCTTCACGCGTATAGATGCATATGCACTATATTACTCATCACGCGTAGAGATGCATTTGCACTATATTTTTCATCACGCCTAGAGGTGAATATGCACTATATTACTCATCTCAGGTAGAGATGTGTATGCACAATATTACTCATCACGCGTACAAATGCATATGCACCATATTATTCATCACTAGTAGAGATGCATATGCACTATATTACTCATCATGCGTAGAGATGCACAGCACTATAATACTCATCACGCTTAGAGGTATATATGCACTATATTACTCATCACTAGTAGAGATGCATATACACTATGATACTCATCATGCGTAGTGATGCATATGCACTATATTACTCATCACGCGTAGAGATACATATGCACTATATTACATATGACGCGTAGAGAAGCATATGCCCTATATTACTCATCACGCGTAGAAATGCATATGCACTATATCACTCATCACGCGTAGAGATGCATATGCACTATAATACTCACCACGCGTAGAGATCAAATGCACTATATTACTCATCGAGCGTAGAGATGCATATGCACTTCATTACTCATCACGCGTAGCGATACATATGAACTCTATTATTAATCACGCGTAAAGATGCATATGCACTATCTTACTCATCACGCTTAAAGATGCATATGCACTATGTTACTCAACACGCGTAGAGGTGCATATGCACTTTATTACTCATCACGCTTTGAGATGCAAAGGCACTATTTTACTCATCACGCGTATAGATGCATATGCACTATATTACTCATCATGCGTAGAGATATATACGTGTACTACATTATTTAACACGCGTAGTTATGCATATGCACTATATTACTCATCACGCGTAGAGATGCACAACACTATAATACTCATCACGCGTAGAGATGCATATGCGCTATATTACTCATCACGCGTATAGATACATAGGCACTATATTACTCTTCACGCTTAGAGATGCATATGCACTATATTACTCATCACGCGTAGAGATGCATATGCACTATATTACTCATCACGCGTAGGGATGCATATGCACTATATTACTAGTCACACGTAGAGATGCATATGCTCAATATTGCTCATCACGCGTAGAGATGTATATGCACTATACTACTTATCACGCGTACAGATGCATTTGCACTATATTACTCATCACGTGTATAGATACATATGCACTATATTACTCTTCACGCTTAGAGATGCATATGCACTCTAATACTCATCACGCGTAGAGATGCATATGCACTATAATACTCACCACGCCTAGAGATCACATGCACTATATTACTCATCGAGCGTAGAGATGCATATGCACTATATTACTCATCACAGGCAGAGATGAATATGGACTATATTACTCATCTCGCGTACAGATGCATATGCACCATAATACTCATCACTAGTAGAGATGCATATGCACTATATTACTCATCACACGTAGAGATGCATTTGAACTATATTTTTCATCACGCGTAGAGATGCATTTGCACTATATTACTCATATCGCGTGGAGATGCATATGCACTTTATTACTCATAACGCGTAGAGAGGCAAAGGCACTATTTTACTCATCACGCGTAAATATGCATATGCACTATATTACTCATCACGCGTAGAGATGCATATGCGCTATATTTTTCATCACTCCTAAAGATGCATTTGCACTACATTACTCATCACGCGTAGAGATGCATTTGCACTTTATTACTCATCACGCGTAGAGATGCAAAGGCACTATTTTACTCATCACGCGTATAACTGCATATGCACTAATCACTCATCACGCGTAGAGATGCATATGCACTATATTACTCATCACGCGTAGAGATGCATTTGCGCTATGTTACTCATCACGCGTAGAGATTCATATGCACTACATTACTCTTCACGCGTAAAGTTGCATATACACTTTAATACTCATCACGAGAAGAGATGCATTTGCACTATATTACTCGTCACGCGTCGAGATGAATATGCTCTAAATCGCTCATCACGCGAAAAGATGCATATGCACTATTCTACTCGTCACGCGTAGAGATGCATGTGCACTATATATTACTCATCACGCGTAGAGATGCATATGCACTATATTACTCGTCACGCGTAGAGATGCCTATGCCTTATATTACTCATCACGCGTAGAGATGTGTATGCACCATATGATTCATCACGCGTAGGGATGCAAATGCACTATTATACTGATCAAGCGTAGAGATGCATATGCACTATATTACTCATCTTGCGTAGGGATGCATGCGCTCTATATTACTCATCACGCGTACAGATGCATATAAACTATATTACTCATCACGCGTAGAGATGCATATGCACTATATTACTCATCACGCGTAAAGATGCATATACACTAGATTACTCACCACCGAAGAGTTGCATATGCACAATAATACTCATCACGCGTAGAGATACATATGCACCATATTACACAACACTAGTTGAGATACATATGCATTATATTTCTGATCACGCGTGGTGATGCATATTCACTATATTACTCATAACGTCATAACGCGTATTGATGCATATGCAATATTTTACTCATCACGCGTAGAGATGCATATGCACTATATTATTCATCACACGATGAGTTGCATATGCACAATATTACTCATTACGCGTAGAGATGAATATACACTACGTTACTCATCACGCATAAAGTTGCATCTGTACATTAATACTCATCACGCGTAGAGATGCATATGCACTATATTGCTCGTCACGCGTAGAAATGCTTGTTATCTACATTGCTCATCACGCGTAGAGATACATATGCACTATAATACTCATCACGCGTAGAGATGCATATGCACTATATTTCTAATCACGCGTAGAGATGCACAGCACTATAATACCCATCACGCATAGAGATGCATATGCACTATATTAC
>SDVV010010228.1:0-16348 GCA_016164225.1 Gammarus roeselii
ACGGTATGAGGTGGACACGTGATCATTCCCGGTACAGTCACTTGGAAGATTAGGTGGATGATGTGGCTTGATGCTACTATACGGTATGAGGTGGACACGTGATCATTCCCGGTACAGTCACTTGGAAGATTGGGTGGATGATGTGGGTTGATGCTACTGAACGGTATGAGGTGGACACGTGATCATTCTCGGTACATTCACTTGGAAGATTGGGTGGATGATGTGGCTTGATGCTACTGAACAGCATGAGGTGGACACGTGATCATTCCCGGTAAAGTCACCTGGAAGATTGGGTGGATGATGTGGCTTGATGCTACTATACGGCATGAGGTGGACACGTGCTCATCCCCGGTACAGTCACTTGGAAGATTGTCTCGTTGATGTGGCTTGATGTCACTATGCGGCATGAGAGGGAAACGTGTTCTTTCCCGGGACAGTCAGTTGGAAGATTGTCTCGTTGATTTGGCTTGAGGTTAACACAGATCTATACTGATAAATCGTTAATGTTTAGCCACCATAATCATTCGTTATATACATGTGAACGAACAACGGCATTGTTATTTTTATGCCTTTCACAATGTTTCGTTGACAGCAGGAACCTTGTAAATGACGTTTTACACTCAACCTTTAATCACTTCCGTATTAAAAGAATTCGCAATATACTGGGAGAGGCAATGCAATATTTGCCTCTCCAATTCCGCTAGCACCCTGCAATTGGAATGCTTCTTTTTAGGGATAAGTGAGTGTATTTCTTTCCAAAAATCTTTACACTTACCTGCTCACAACTTTGTTAGGAGCGCCTACTGACTAAACTGCTGTTCATACTGTATCAAGAACTTGAGCTCCCTCCAAAACCGCGGCTTTGCTTTCCTCATAGCTACCACAAGCCGGTTTTGCTTTCCTCATATCTACCACAAGCCGGTTTTGCTTTCTTCATAGCTACCACAAGCCGGTTTTGCTTTCCTCATTTCTACCACAAGCCGGTTTTGCTTTCCTCATATCTACCACAAGCCGGTTCCGCTTTCCTCATAGCTACCGCAAGCCGATTCCGCTTTCCTCATAGCTACCGCAAGCCGGTTCCACTTTCCTCATAGCTACCGCAAGCCGGTTCCGCTTTCCTCATAGCTACCACAAGCCGGTTCCGCTTTCCTCATAGCTACCGCAAGCTGACCTTCCAGAGGCCTTCTAGACGAATTCCAATTAAACTCAATGTTCCGTAGGGCATTTTTCAGTTCTGCCTGTTCGTTCCTTCGGAAGCTGCCTTGTCATTCTACCAATCGCACTACCACTTATAATATTATGAAGTTGTGTTATTCTAACAGTTTCATGTAACAAAAAATCTATCATCGCGTTTGGCCATTCACGTTTTCCATGTCTGCTCATTCATGTTACGTCATACCATAAATTCACTACGTCTATATATCATTTTTCATGTCCTGGCATGCCATCTCATACTATCCCGTGCGCGCACTAAGGCTCTGCGGACCAGGCCAACCCCCGGCTCATCACTTCCACCCATGACCTCTTCGAAGACCGGCTCATTGTACCTTTTGATTAAGCCATGGTAGCAATTTTCTTCATATTTATATGATGCTTATTTTTTGTTTCTAATTTTAAAAGGATTTCTCTGTATATTTTTGTGTTAACATCAAACCACATCATCCCGCCTTGCTTTCGAGCGACTATCCCAAGGACAGTCAGGTATTGCCTTGTTCTCTGAAGTCGTCAATGCATGCACGGACAGGCAAACGGCCTTGCACTCGGAATCTAACCACAACAGTGTTCAGAGCGCTATTATAAATCATTACAAATAACTCGTGTGTTACTATTTTGTGCAAATGTACATAAATGTCCCGTCTCATGTGTGTATTGATGTGCTATTCTTCAAGGCAGCAGAGCTTATAAAGGCATCCCTTCTCATCAAATATGTACGGAGCCGTCTCCACTTTTTGTGGACTCACTCGTTACCTCCCTATTACCGCACCTTGCATATTTGTTAATATATGGTTGATATTTTGGTAATTTTTCCAGTTGGACATTTTATTGGAATCAAGCGTCTGGAGAGGTCTGGCATTTTTCTTAGCGATTGCGATGGGTGACTGCAGCAAATGGCATAAAAACAATAAGTCATTTCGGTCACTCCTACCTTCTTCCTTGCCATGCAGGGCAGTTACTCAACGAGACGATGAATACTGAGGGCAGGCTACACAAACAACATACGACAGGTAGAAAGATATGCATGCGCACTACTACATATCTCCCCACCCTCAGTAGAAGACACCCTCGTTGGTAGCTCACCGTAAACTGCGGCTTTCTTCTCCATGACAGATCATTTGCTACTCATATTCTAAGAGCGTGTTGCCATACCTTACAGTTCAGGAACGCAGGTTGAAAGTTACAAAGGACCACAGGTCAGAGACGAAGGTCACCAGTGCACCTCACTTATTCAAGAATCTAGACTGCAGTCCACATAACACCCACCCAAGAACCATCACCCAGGAATCTCCCCTGGCAAGACAGCCATCACACACCCGAGAATCACAAATTACTTCCCCCTGGAGTCCTGGCAAGACAGCAAATGGCAGTCGCATCAAGGGCGGCTAGTATTTCATGAATGGGGAGTCTAACAGCAGCCAGATCATGAGTAGGCATGAATTACTGATTTCCAAAAGTTTAACTGGTTTCCAAACTGCTCGATTAACATCTTTTGGAAATTTGACTGCATTTGAATAGGTTAACAACAGTCCATTGTTCGAGCGCTAATGCAATCATGCACAAAGAGAAAAGCCCTTCCTATTACACCTGCCTCCCTTGTCATGCAGGATGGTAAACCATGTGAATCTACAATAGGAGTTATCAAATGAGGCGATGCATACAGAGGGCATGCTACACAAACAACATACAACAGGGAGAAAGATATGGTGTTAACGTTTCACATTTCAAGATCTGTAATTGAATGAGTCGATACATGGTTGTTTGTTACTCTAAAAAAAAATACCCGGATTTTTTTTATTGGTATACTGAAATTACGCCTATTTGCCAGACGAAATATTTTGTCAATTAAAGTGATGGTTTGTAACCCAGATCTCGCTCTTCACTGGGCGGCCCACAAATCGCTCATCTGGGCGAAAGCCGGATAACCTAACGAAGTTAGGTTATGGGATAGTATCTGGGCGAAAGCCTAAAAGCTAGAAAATGCATTGGGTGGAAACATATCCATTTAATCTAGCCACTCAGAAGAAGAAGCACTCACCAAAACCACTCAGAAGGACAAGCATCACCAAATCCCCTCAGTTAGGCGCGGTACACCAACAACTGGAAGTAATAGATGCTATGAGCTACGCAAAACACTCGCCTGGCAATTTATTCACACCGCATAAACATTTCAAAATTACCGCACGACAAATTATCTATAAGATCAAAACATCATTGGACATTTTGTGCGCGTAACACCAACCAATTTACCTCCTGTACCTCTTTTAGCCCAAAAAGAGGATGCGGCCAGTTTCGTACTGCGTTGAGGTTGGTGTGAGGGGAGAGGCAGCATACAGCTGTAAACGCAATTATGATATTCCTTGTAGAGGAAAGTTGTCAATACAAATGGTCACTAACAACTCATATTGTTTTAGTGGCTAATTCCAAAGAGACCGCACCCCAGTGTAGACGAGTAGACGAGCATCGTTGAAAAAAAAACTGCCGAATATCAGTACTTATCCGAATTTTGAGCTTGCATAGGGGCTTAACACAAAAAACTGTTGGCAACACTTGAACAAGGGTGCTCATTCATACCAAGGAGCCACTGATGGGTGGCACACCGCAGCTGGGAATGGCCTACTCCCCAGTTGCAAGAATTGGCCAATCACACAAGATGAGCCCTCCTGGAGATTATACGTCTTAGGACCTCAGTACCAAGAAGAATCTTGTACAACCAAGACCTGGGCATGGATTGCACAAGTGCTCGACTTCCAAAGGATAATGCCCAGTCACAAGACTGGCAGTACACCTCCACGCCTAAACCTAGACATGGGCCACAGCCGACGACATGTAACAAGGACCGACGACACCCGCACCACCGGTGCAGAACAGGGAGGACATGAACACCGCACTCCCTGCCAAGGATTACGGGTCGGAATCCTAGGCATAGCATAGCTGCTCTTCCATTAATTACACAGCTGCCCTTCCATTAGTCACACAGCTGCCCTTGTATTAATTACACAGCTGCTCTTCCATTAATTGTTTATTGCTTGATTCTTTGAATAACTGATTTATAATTAATTTATCATCATTTGCTTCCATTGCTACACAATAATTGCCTTATCCTTTACATATCTACGGCTAGAACTCTAATATTTCATGCTCTGAAATTGCGTGATCCTGAGTGCTGCTCAGCTATACTACATTAACATTTGCCGACAGGTCCTCATTCATTTAACTGATGCTTGAAGAATGCACCTTGGTAATGGAAGTGCTGCTAGAACTGCTATAGCTAAGGAACTCCAACAAACTTAATTGTACAACGGTCAACCTGACCTCTTCAACCTCAACAATTATTCTTCATTACAATGCATCAATTCGACTCTTGAATCCATGGTTCAAATTATATTATTCAGTATCCTATTTTTGAGACCCCATGCTGGTCACACTCCATGTATACAAAATACCATAATTCCAACCCAGAACGTTGTATTTGCTCAGTTTTATTTTTAAAAATGCGTCTTTCTGAGAATAAAATTGACTGCCTCGAGCAGTCATACAGTTCGTTCAGCCTTACGTCATCAACACCCTTATTCACTCCGAAGAACCTCTCATGAATATTTATGATAAGCTAAACATCGAACGTTCTAACCTTGCGAGAGTCAGATTTTCTAGGAGTTTGATTCCCCACTGTGCCCGAAGTTACCCCCAAAACACGTTGATCCGTGCAAGCAGCATCGGGCAGCAAGAGACATGACATCTCTGCATCTAACAACAGTGAGAACCAAGCAATATATTCGATCAATGAGGTGTAAAGAGAGCAGTGATTCACATGTGTGTATGAGTCAGGTGTACGCCTGGTCTCCTGTACGAGTGTAGGTGCCAACTTATTAAGAGCTGACAATGGCACTATTTGCATCAATCTACGGGCACTTACTCATCACTACATGTGGAGAGACTGTTGAAACCTCAATGTTGCTGCAGCTGAGCTTGGGCATCTATGAGTACTACTTTGATCTGGTCTGGGAACGCATGACTGCTGTTTTTACCTATTGTTATTGGTATGAGACGAGTACTGTTGCAAACACGGGGTCAAAGCCAATATTTATGGCAGGCACACGCACTTAAAACAGGTTGTAAGGAAATATTTGATTCCGGGTGCCTTGCCGCAAGCTTACTCGATATCGCGGCTAGCGAAATAATTTAAACTCGTTCTGTCTACAATTTACATTTTAGATATGTCGGCTCCCATAATTCAGTCTATTTGAGAGAACACTAATGAGCAAAGATAGTGATTACCAGTCTATGTTTATACCAATTGTAGGTACACTCCTCTACATACTCATCAATACATGTGGATAGACTGTTGACACCTCAATGCTGCTGCAGCTGATCTTGGGCAGCTAGGTGGAAGTTCTTTTGCATTTAGTCTGGGCATCCATGAATGCTGTTTATACCTACTCAGACTAGCTATTGGTAACAGATTTGTGATGTTGCCAACAATTGATTAGCCGCTTCCTGATTTCATTGCCTTGTTTTTATTTGACAAATATATGACTGCATATTTTTAATGCCGACATGTTTTTTCACTGTATGAAGGGGAAAATTAGGTATTATAATATTATAAAGTGGGTCACCAGTTTTGTGGTGTGTGTACTATTGTGGTACATGGTTACAACAATTTTAGATGTGGCTACATAGCTATAACAATTTAAACGGTACTTACTCCTTCAAGGTACCGTTGCTTTAATGTACTGGTATAATAAAATTCAATTCATGTATATTTCAGGATATTTCATAAAAAAAAAAATCAAAATTGTGTAGCGAACAGCAAAGACTTTCAGATTTTGCACAAGTAGGTAGATAATTTGAACTTAACCTAATTTGATTGCATTCTTTGCTTATTCAGGAAGCAATCATAAATGAAATGAGATATGTGATTTAGAAGATAACGGCAACAAGAACTTAGGACGGGGAAAAGAAGCTGAAAAGTTGCTCCCATGAATGAATTATCAAAGTATGGAATCGTTACAATCAAGATCAAACAGGACGGCATTGGGGAAGCCCCTTAATTAATTTTTTATTTTCTCTCTTGAGGCCAGGACTGGAAGGTGATGACCGTGGGCGCCATTGTTCGGACTCCGTCTCCAGCCAGGCACACGGGATGGTGTCTTTGCCTCGTTGGCTGTTTCATCCAGAGCATGTTGTGGCATTCTTGGTAGAGCCCATTTAATTTTTGCTCATGTTCCTGTTATCACCCTTAGTGGTGTTCCCAGGAAGCCTGGCTGGGCCTCCGCGGTCAGGTCAAAGCCAGTAATTCTGACGGGAACACCCACTCAAAACATGCACCAAGGAAAAGTGTTTTGCTTCTGGGTGCCGTGTCGCAAGCTTACCCGATGTTGCCACTAGCGGAATAATTTAAACTTGTTATGTCTATAACTTACATTTTTGGTGTCAGCTTCCGTAATTCGATCAATTTGAATGAAAATCAATGAGTAAAGATAGTGATAACCAGTCTATCTTAATACCAATTGTAATGAGACTGTCCTTTACAAACTCAATAGAAGCAATAATAATAGTCCCACCAGTAATTTGAATCTCAATCATTGCGTCATTCATGCATCTATTCACAATCACGCTGTTGCAACCTAATGGTGCCCCCGTTGAGGGGAGATCATCCCAGGGTATGTTAATAGTCAATGAACAAGTCGGTCAAATCCACGACTCTTCGGGCCTAAGCCGTACGCGTCTCCAGCTGAGCGATGGAACATGGCGATGATCAATGATACAACCATAACAACAATTATCCTCAGAAAAAAATGCATTATAAGAGAAGAAAAACAGATTATGACGAGACTAATTGCCGAAATTGATTATTGATGTGATTTCTTACAGCTTTCTGCTCTAATAGAGTTGCTGTAATCACTAACTTAGTTTATATCATACCAGCCAAGCATACATAGGTTATTTGTTGAAAATTACATCGGATAATAATCCAAATGGTTTGTTTACACTTATGCAAAAATAAATGACTCACAATAATTTCGACTGCACGCGATCTTTTCGTGAGTCTTGGCTGCGAACCTGGAGGATGTATGACGTTCGTTTAGAGGACACAATACCTACAATTATTTGACCATCGTGTGCACAAACTATGAGATACCTTACCAGGTAGCTCTGGATGATCATTTTATCACTATTTACACATCCTATATCTGTACATATATCCGGCCGTTGGGGTTGCTTTTACTATTTGTTTGAGGCAATCATATGCAAATTCGATCTATTAATACACTTAGAATCCTGTGGGAGAATTTCTGTGCGTTTAATCATAAGAAGATTAAACGCTATTTAGTTTGCACGAATAACCGATTGAAGATTAAACGGTACAACCAACTTACAAAAAAAGTTTATACGTTCGGCCTTGCATTCTGAAGACGTTAATGAATGGCGAAGCCTTCCGTGATTCAATTTAAAACCGAAGAAAAATTAAGCTACGTTCATTTTCTTGGTGATCGAGCATCGTTCACTCCATGAATCGCCTGTTTTGCGTTGTCTTTGTGCTTGACGCTATTTATCTTCTCAAGTTTGGGCTTGAAATTACCTGGTCCAGGGTTTTGATAGATTCTGAAAGATGCAGATAAGCAAGGGAAGAATATGTGGTTAACTGAATTTATCATACAGAAGTCGGAAACTTTGTGATGATGCCGTAGGAGCGTAATCGGAATCGTACTTAGTCCAATTGTGAGTTCAGCAGCGGACGCCACGTGGAATGACTCCCATGAACATAAAATAGCCAGTGTGTGTTAAAATTGATCTTGTAGGTCACCTCAATGTAGAGCAGTAAAAAGTGTCTTTTTGATTGTATGGCGTCTTTTCGATGCCACCTAATAATTTTGATCACGCAAAATTCCGTTATTGTCATCGTTCACTGCAATAAAACGGAAATCAGACATGTCATGTTAGTATGGGGGAATCATAAAGTAAATTAATAATTTTGAGGCTTTCATCACGTACATATGAAACATTCATAAATATTGGGACCGCACAAACGCCACGGTTGAGTTTCAAGCCGAGGCAGTGAATGTTTCATCAATCATGGGATAATTTTCGACTGATGAAATTTAGTAAATTTCCTTTTGCATAGGAGAAATAAAACGAAGGGAGTATTTCAATTATATCTAGAGTAGTTTTACATAATCAGTTAAATTACTAGTGTTAACACAAATAAAATTCTTAGTATGAGGATGCATTTCTCCTGTGCCCAAGGCCAGCTCAATCAAAACGATTATTTGACTAGACCTTAAATTTGCGATTGAAATGGGCTATCCAATCCCCCAATTATGGACACAAAAAGACGACTTAGTTCTCAATCGGGATCGGTACATGGACGTGTGTATCTATTTCCGACAGTCTGTTTGGTGCGCATTTGCGGCCTTCGCGCTAGTTTATGTAATATTTCATTTATTATGACTATGTTCAATGTTACACAATGTATGAGGTGTTGAACAATTATTATTTCAAACTTGAAGGTTGATCAGAATTGTCAGGGCAAAGTTATTACTAAGAGAACTTCATACCTCATTCTTGCTATGGCCAAGGAATTATCCTCTATGTTATGTCAACACTGTGCGCGCCTGTTATGAAACAAAACCACAGGCGAAGACTTGATCTAACCAAACGCCTTCCGCATTCGATGCATGCAGTGAGTCTACATCGTAACGCCTACTATGATGGGGCGACTATTCGAGCTATTTTGACTCTCAGATAACAGCAAAGGGGTTACGGCCTTCAGGGAGTGCTTCGTGTCGAGGAATGGCATACTTGTCTTCATAGACTTCATTACTGCAGGTATTGAAAATTCACTGAAAAGCAAATAAATAGTCTTCATGTCCCGGCACCAATTGGAAACTGGTATTTAGCTGAAATCAATAAATAATTAGGCATGCTTCCTCGTTGACTCATGACTGTGGTGGGTGGCTGCATCCTCCCACTCCCAGCTGGTTGATGATCGCCAAGACATGGTTGTTGACCTTCCTGATGACCCGTTCAGCAATTTCTGG
Source organism: Gammarus roeselii (assembly GCA_016164225.1). Taxonomy (NCBI): domain Eukaryota; kingdom Metazoa; phylum Arthropoda; class Malacostraca; order Amphipoda; family Gammaridae; genus Gammarus; species Gammarus roeselii. The sequence continues at coordinate 9,258 of SDVV010010228.1, forward strand.
GCTGGATTCTATCCAGCTTTCCTACCAATTCCCTCACAGCTACCATTTTTTCTACTCATCTGCAGTTGCTTTCATTCCCCTTTTCCTCTTCATTGCCTCTGATCCTCCTACCTTGCATCCTCAAACTCAGTTTCTTCAGTGGAATGCTGAAGGACTGTTGCATTATGCGTTAGCTCTTGGAGCTTAGGTAGTATGAATCTACAATTTTTCCAAGTGCCATCTGTATAACTGAGACCCACCTCCACCGGTCGCACAACCTACCTCTAAATGGGTAAATAGTATATTGTGCAGACCGTCGCAATAGATATGATGAACTGGCAATCCCCATTTCAAACAATACAAAGCACATGTTTGTCCCACTTGCTAGGCCTGGTTATGCTGGTGATGTGCTTGAGGTTTTAGCCATTGACATTGGGGTAAATTCTTGTTGGGTCAAGATTCCTTCTTGTTCACAATCCCTGTATGTGAAGGTGTTGCTCAAGCAGAGTTTTTACATTACTTAGATCAGTTGGGTCTACAGGGTATCATTTGTGGTGATTTGAATGCTAATCACCAGTCATGGGAACCACTGAAAGAGTACAATAACACTAGTGGCAGTGCCCTTTTCAATTTCCTATGCAGCAGTGCCCACCTTGTGTTGTTAAATCCTTCTGACCTGCATACACGTTTGGATCCTTCTTCTGGCTCTACGTCCAACCTAGACTTTTTTTATTGCAATCCATCACTTTTAATCTTTTTTAGTATCTTTTTAGCCAAATCTTGGCAGTGATCACTTCCCAGTTCTTCTCTCTTCTGTTGCTTGCAGTAATCCTTGTTTATTCTCCCATTCCAGGTGGAATGTTAAAAATGTCACCTGCTGCATGGGATGCTTGGACAGCAGAACTGTCTACTCTCCCCATTGCACAAGCAGATACCAAAATGGCAGCATATATATAACTCTTTTTGAAACAGTGGTGTTAGAAGCTGCAAAGAGGCACTTCCCCCTTAGGTTGTCTACTATTCCTCATTGCCCTGGTAATCCATGGTGAAAGTGAGGTGAGTGAGAAGGTTGGTGATGGACGAAAAAGCCATCATACCCTTGCTGCTGAAAATACTACCTCCTGGAATGCCTTTCTATCCAAGATAACTCACCGTATCCTTCCTGCTCAGGTCTGGAAGATGTTACGGGGGGATACTGGGTGACCTACCCCATTGGCTTTTACCTCATTCCTTGGGTCCATCACCTCTCTCATCCAAAGAGGCTGCAAATGCTTTGGCTTCTCACTTCCTTTCTCTCATTTTCTAATCTGCACCAGCTATCAGAATTCAATTCATGTTTCCTTCATGACCAACTTACCTCAGATGCAGACAACACACTTAATCTTCGTTTCTCCCTTGGTAAGCTGCAATCGCTTTTACCTAAACTCCCCTCCCATTCTTTCCCTAGTTCTGATCTCCTACATAACCATTTTTTTATACCCCTGCTCTGGACCCATCAACATGCTCTCTTAAACATTTTTAACCTTTCCTTTTGCACTGCAGATGTCCCCTTGACATGGCACTCCTCCCTGGTCATTCCTGTACCAAAACCTGGCATAGATCCCACCAAAGTGTCTGCTTACAGGCCCATCTCTCTCCTCTCCTGTGCTGGTAAACTTATGGAGAGGTTTGTAGTGGCATGCCTCACCTGGTTTCTTGAGAAGAAGAATTCATTTCTGCACACCAATTTGGCTTCCATCCTTAATGAGGTACCATGGATGCCCCTGTTCTCTATGAACATAAATCAATAATTTGCTGCGTATCCAGCAAATAGTCCAAGCTGTTTTCTTGACCTCTTGAGTGCATTTAACTGTGCCTCTCGCCAAGGAATTCTATACAAATTGGCCTCTCCTGGGGTGTCTAGCCAACATCTGTGTTGAATTTCAAGCTTTCTTAGAGACCGCTCCTTCTCTGTTTCTATATCAGCCGCTTCCTCTGAGTCTCATTCTGTCACCTCACGTGTTCCTTCATGCTCAATAATTTCTCCTCTTCTCTTTAATGTTCTATTATCTCATCTCCCTACTACTACAGATGTCACAACCTTTATCTATGCTGACAACATCAGAATGTATGTCTCTGCTGGAACTGTTCTAGCTGCCCAGGCCCTTCTCCAAGCTGACATAGATAAGTTTACTCTTTGGGCTGAACAGTGGGGTATGGTCATCAATCCTCTAAAATCAGCACCCTCTTTCTTTACTCTTAAGCGCTCTGGTCCCACTTGCCCTCCTCTTCATATTTCTGGCACTCCCATCCCTTATGCCAACATTGCCAAGCAGCAATAATTACTCTGCATAATATTTGATTCCCCTCAGCTAACTTTGCGCCCTCACCCTGACCTCTTATGCCTCGGATGTCTACAAAATCATGAAGGTCTTGGCTGGCTCCCAGTTCAGACTGCGAGACTTACCAAGCCCACACAGGAATGCTAACCGACTATGGGCTTCCCCTGTACTCCTTTTCATCCCCTTCTCTCCTCTCAATACTTGATATGATATATATATATATATGTATACATTCCACCGCTTCTCGCCTCCTAGTTGGCACCTGGCACTCAACACCTTTTAGCCTCACTTTATTGAAAAGCTGGGCTTCTTCCTCCTGATTTGCACCTAGAGCTTCGCTGCTGGCAGTTCTTTCTTCCGCTTCTGTTTTGGTCTGCCCACCATCCTTTCCATACTCTACTAAGACATGATAGTTTCCTGACTTCAATCTTGTTTGTTTGCCGCCACCACCGGTCACCGCTACTTTACAGGACTGCACACCTATTCCACTTCTATGGATTCACTCTTGCATCTGCTCAGGAAGTCTACTCTGTTCTCCCATCATAGTTTCCCTTCTCCTCCATCATCCACATATCCTTTCTGACAGCTACCATAGGAGCAGTTGAGGGTAGTGCTATAGCATTATATGCAGACCTTTCTTCTACTGCATACCCTAACCACCTTACTATCTCTACTGAGAGCTCTGTAATAGGGGCACTGGCAGCTGGTGTTGGAGTTGGTGTGGTGGTCCCTATCATGAACTCAATTTTCCATTTTGTCTTCACTCGTATCCACGCGCTCCACTTACTTCCTCTCCACTCGCAGCAGGCCTAGAGGTAGACCAATGTTTGGGTGGATGGATGGTGTGAAGCAGGCATAAGGAAGGAGAGACATGAATGTGGAGGTGGCAAGAGAGCAAGCAATGAACAGGCGTGCCATTGTCGGGATGGTCGTGGGTGGGGGTAGCCCAGCCATAATGACCCGGCGGGGGTAAACCAGTGAAAGCTGTCAGGCCTTGCTGCTACTGACGGATCCTCAGACTGCACTCATGACCCAGAGTGTATGTTGAGGGGGTACCGGCCGGACCCTTTAGCACAAAAGGGCTAAGTTGTGTGAGGTGCGCTTTGCCGTTGGCCACCCCCCTTTCTGGGGGATGCGGTCTAGTGTCTGTATCTGTCTCCACTCGCACCACACAATCCAGGCAGCCAAACTTTTTGGCATTCTTCAGGCACTTCTCTTTCTGTCCTCTCATCCTACTTCTTCCTCGGCAGTTATTTTCACAGATAGGTTGTCCTCCCTTTTCCTCTTGGCCTCTTCCAGGCTTTCTTCTTACGGTTTCATTATTTAGGCAATTCACTGTAATCTCCTCCTATTTTCCTTGATTCAGTTGCTGTGTAGCGTCGACCGGGATGACTCCCCGCATTTTGTGCATACTTTAAAATAACTCAAAAAGTACGCGGTCATGAAACTTCTTATTTATGGTGTGTATAGCTACTATTATAACCATGGAGCACCATAAGTTTCAACATTCTAGCGTTAACAAAAAAAAGTTATTTATGAAAAACCGAGCGGAGAGCTACGGCCCCTAATCGGGAGTGACACCTCGCACCAAACTGGGTGACTCCCAGCACCCCCCATTTATCAACAATTGTAACGCAAATTAAGAGTTTGATAGTAGCAATAGATAGAGCATGCTTATATTAGTATATATCAGTTGCTTGAAATAAAATATTACGTTTGACAGGTCTTTATTATGCTCGTCTTGTGCTGCCGTCATGCTTGACTGTCAAATAATTTTTTTTTCTGATTTCACAGCATTAAATAAAGTTTTTCTTCAATAATTGCAATCTAACTTCACTGGAAGTCATTTCTCCACATCCAGAACTAATTATGACCCTAAAGTATTTTTAAATTAGGGAATATTACAAAAAAAAAATCTTTTTAATAATACGATAAAACAAGTAAAAAAAAATATTTATTCAATTCTGTAGCAAACTTATTGCATTAACATGAATACACGTGATGCTAGGAAAGGTGTTGTTATCTAGATATGTAAATATGATGAAAAAAATTGTTCCTGGGCGTTAAACATAAGTGAACACTTAGGCCTAGACTTGTCACCATGTGGTAAAAACATCGGGTCATTATAAAATTAGTTACGCTTCTTGAAATTAGCTGTGGTATCATTATTGTGGGTCATATACTTCAAGATGTCACCCCCGATTTTTTTTTACCTGGGGTGACTCCCCGCATTTGTATATTTGTATATATCTACTAAAGTTTACATTTCTTTTCAAAATCCTTCATACACAACGAACTGCAACATATTCCAAGTATCACCACCAAATTTGGCCTTAATCCAATGGAAACTCAAGCCACAGCATCAAAGTTTGTGGAACGTCAAATTTTCTGAATCAAAATTATCGGATACCTAAACAACACACCTTCACTTTGGTGATTTTTCATAAATTCTGTGCGCGCATCAAATTTCTACAAGTAGCTGATACTTACTAACAAATACCTGCTATTTCAAGTCCCGTAGTCACATTTTGTGATTTCCAACGTTTGGAGCCCATAAGAGGGGTGCTCGGAGTCACCCGGGGTTTCCGACTGCGGGAAGCCACCCCGGTCAACGATATTGCACAATCTTCCTTTACAGCTATTCATACTTCTTGCATGTACCTGGGTCCAAGGGCCTTATTCATCATTAAATGTATAGGTACCTTATTCCTGCAGATTTATTGCAAGGGCACCCTGTCTCGGGCTCAACCTGCATGCTCTCAACTGGCTGCCACCAGTTTGGAGATTATCACTGACAGAGCCAGGGGTCCTCCTCACTATTATTCTTGACTGCCATGTAGAGGTAAGCTATCATCTCTCTGCTGACTCTGCCTGCAGTATTATTGCACCTGTTGTTTCTCCAGCCTGTCCTGCATTCTCCTCTCCAGCTTGTAGCTACTTTGCAAATATGTTAGATGCCACTGCATCTACTAGCCTGCAACTACTCTTCTCTACTTGTGTAGCTGCTTGCCATCTTGGCTACTTGATGCACATGCTTGTTCATTCACCTAAGTGCCATGCAACCCAGCCTGCACTGCATTAGACCCAACTGGGCTAGCATGTTGATCCAGTTGGATTGTTGTTCTGGTTCATGCTGTTTGCTGCTAGCATGAACCTGGTTGCCACAACAGATCAGTCATGTAATTGCTCCATCTTTAGGGCCATGAACATGCTCCATGATACATCAATACACTAACCTGTTCCACTGGCTTTAATCTCTTACTTCAACCATCTTACTTCCAGGAACTCCCTCCTTTTCTTGTTTCTGCCCTACCTAGTGCTTGACCTCTTAGCATTACAATGCATGGGATAGCTGCATGTGATGATTGAGGGTGTGTGCAATAGTTGTCCAGCCTGTTTAACCAATCTGTAACTTGCTCCATAAGAAAGAAGTACCAATGATGCCGTGCCTCTACAAGGTATGCTCGATGCTGTCCTGAAGTAACTGATTCAATTCTGTAGTTACTTGTATACAGCTTGGCTATATACAGGTATGTCACCCTGTTCATGCACTAGACTTGAGCAAGCTGTTTATATCTGATTTACCCAGTAAGGCGTGTTGCTTACCATCTTGTTGCACTTCTGCATTATCATAAAGTAGACCGATCACATTACCTTATCCCTGTCTAGTCATTTGTTGCTATAGGCCACCAGATCACTAAGCAGCTAAATCCCAAATAACTTCCTGTTACGGTAGAAGTTCTGTCTACCAGGGACCAAATACTTCACGCCTATTAGCTACCAATGAGTTTTACTGCATCAGTCTGGTGAGTTGACCCAATTCTGGTTACCAAATCCCTTAGATTGCTCTCTTACTAACATCTGTGGTTGGCTCAGCCACTTGCTCTCTCAACTTCGTTGTCTTGTTTCTTTTGTGCTTGTCAGCATTCCCCATGTGTGTTCTGCGGCACCAGCATGCCCTGGAGTATTTGTTGCCAACTCTCTACCTTCTTCTCAGTGGCCCACCTAATGATCCTGCTGCTGCCCTGCTCATCTTTAAGCTTGTGGAAGCGTATATCTCTTCTACACACCGGTTCGACTAACTGTGAGGTTCTTCTTGTGTCTCCTCCCCCTCAACTGGTCCTGGAGCAAATTGACCTTGGTCAACACGCCCTGACAAGAACCAAGTTCACTTCACTTAACGGAAAGCAACAATTGGGTCAATGCTTGCCCGTTAAAAGGTCAGTTGGAGTATTTTGAACATGACAATCAAGATCAGTGCTCTTCTAGCATTTCTACAGTGGACCTCTCACGATAATACTTTTCTCAGTTGAACTGATAGTAGACATTGATTCAGCTTGGTCATGCATACTCCTTGTTTACAATCATGGAAGAGATGTATCTTTGCCAGAGTTCTCATTATTTTGCACAGTTGGGTTCTGAAGAGGTTATCTGGGACAATTTTGGCGCTCATGGTCAACATTGGGAACAAGAAAAATTCAAGAAACCCAACTGATGGCTGGCCTTGCTTTTTTTACTTCTTTACTAGCTGTGACCATCTCCATTTACTGACACCTACAAGCTTTCCTACTCCGGTAGACCCTGCCACCAACTCTTAATCTGAGATTGACCTTTCAGGTTCCACTTTCATTAATTTTCCATCTCTCTGGCACCTGGCCTTGGCAGTGAGTGATCATCTTCCCGTGAGTCCCAGTTCTATTACATGCACTTATCTGCCCCAATCCTCTTGCCCACGTTGGATCTCTGATGAATTTGTATTGGTAGCTGTACAAAATTCTGTATAGCTATATA
>SDVV010010229.1:0-16348 GCA_016164225.1 Gammarus roeselii
GTGAGGGGGAGGTTGTTGCGTTCTGATCTTGTGAAGTGTTGGAAGATTTTTCATTGTTCTGTTGATTCAGGTTTGTCTACTCTGTTTGAGAGAGCTCCGGATGTTGGCACACGTGGGCATCCTTTCAAGCTGGTGGTTCCTCGCTGTCAGAGGGACTATTAACGATGATTCCTTTATTCTCGCTGTGTGCAGATTTGGAACCGGCTGCATGCTGAGGTGGTGCAGTGTGATTCACTTCGCGGCTTCAAGAGGGCCCTGGCGGAGGAATTGGGGGCAGTGTTGTATGAGTTTTGCTAGACTAAATTTGATGTGATGTTGTTTGTTTTTGATGTCAACGGTTGTGTGCAGTTGTTGACTGTCTTCATTGTTTTGTTTTCTTAGGACCTATTAAGCACATTCCGACCAGCGTCCTGCTGCAGAGCTTGTACCGTGCTGTTCATTTTGATTGCTGGCGCGCTGAGGTGTACTTCCTCCCATGCCTGCGTGCACTGTTGGCGGGGCTGTTGGGGGCTGCAAATCTGCTGCTCCCCGCTTGATGTGGACCTGCTGGAGGGGGCTGCAAAGGTAAGAGATCAAAGGTAAGAGATACCATACAGACTTCAGAGTGAAAATCTTTCTCTGGATGGGACATGGCTTTTTGCGTTCTCAACAATGAAAATATACTCCGCATGACATTTTATTAGGGAAGGGAGATCATGAAAAACATTCGACTATTCAACCTACCATACAGAATAAAAAATGTAGAAAACATTACATTGGCTCTTCTAGGAAAAATCTACCCTTGTCTATTACAGAATGAGACTAAGCAAATTTGAATAACATTCCTGACCATTGTCATTCATTACAGTTTATTGAAGCTGCTTTAATTCATGCTCAAGACTTTCAGTATGAGTGACTTCTTTTCTGCATCTTCTTTTATTCCATTTGCCCAAAGAGAATTTGCAGCAGACAACAAAGAAAAGTCCTCCTTCTATTCGGCTCTCCTTGACAGTTCATCCACTTCACCAATCATTTGCGCTGAATTTGATTCCAGCTTCTGTTTCTTGGCCTTACATTATTAATTTCTAACATCACAAGCTGCTTTCTCTTCTTAGCTTTGGTCTTTGTTTCTTCTTTTTCTTGATCTTGAAGGTACACAGAGCATTTCATTCTGGCAGATCGACAATTTTCCATGAGCTCCTTTGAAATTGGCCCATTGTACACTTGACGTAGGTTGTCAACACCCAATTGCAATTGAATGCCATCAATCACAACACGCTTAGCAGTCAGTGTCTTTTCAGCCATATTCGTTTTCAGGGTGTCCTTATTTACGCTAAATCCGTGCTCTGCAGAATCCTGTCTATGTGACACAATGAGCAGCCTTTTTAACTAAACCAAACAAATTTTCAAAGTCATCCTTTCCTTTCAAGATGTTTTGAAAAAATTGGTCCGAACGTAAACTCTTTTTGACATAATAACTCTCAAACTCTTCTCTGTGTTCTTTCTGAACATACAGCACGAAACGCTGTTCGGCAATGAGAGCATCACATTCTTTAGCTTGAACAACTTTGCACTTCATCATTATTGTTACAAGATTTGTGAACATTGTCTCCTGTTTTGTTTGACTTTTCTTCATCATACTTTTAGGATTCAAACAATCAATACTTCGAACCAGAGAAAATTTCAAAGGGAATCTCACCTTTGCAGCCCCCCCCACCAGGGCACGCAGGCATGGGAGGCAGTACACCTCAGCGGACTAGCAATCAAAAAGAACAGCACGGCACAAGCAGGACGCTGGTTGGAATGCGCTCAATATGTCTGAAGAAAAAAAAAAAGAGTCAACAACTGCACACAACTGTCAGCAACACAAACTAAGTCACGAGATCACATCAAATTGGGTCTAGCAAAACTCATACAAAACTGCCCCCAATTCCTCCGCCAGGGCCTTCTTGAAGCCGTGAAGTGAATCACACTGCACCACATCAGCGGGCAGCCAGTTCCAAATCTGCACACAGCAAGAATTAAAGAATCTGCGTTTATAGTTTGTCTGACAGTGAGGAACCACCAGTTTGAAAGAATGCCCACGTGTGCCAACACCTGGAGCTCTCTCATACAGAGCAGACAAACTGTTATCAACAAAACAATGAAAAATCTTCCAAAACTTCACAAGATCTGAACGCAACAACCTCCCCCTCACAGAAAACAACTGCATTGCTTTGAGCCATTCACCATAGTCCACCCCACCCAGCCCATTAATCTCCCTGGTCCACCTCCTATCCACAGACTTCAACAATCTCAGATAACCCAAATATCCCACATTCCACTCACATAAGCAGTAGTCCAAGATGGGTCTTATATGAGTAATAAACAAAGATTATGAAAACAGAACTCCTATTGACAGTGTTACAGAGCAGACTGGTTGCCAGAGTGGAAGCCTTTCTCACAACACTTGCTCACCTGGAGATGGAACCGCAGCCTTGAGTCAACAAGCACTCCCAATTGCTTGTCCAATTCTTTTCTGAAACTCTTAAGAAGAACATCTTTGCCTGTGCTTTGAATTCTAGCTTCAGCATCACTTACACCAGATTTTTGCAATACACTTTATGCTGCAAACCCAACATCAACATTTTTGACACTTCTTGTCACAGTTTCACTTTGTGAATCTAGCTCTAAAAGTGAAGAAGATGAAGAAGAGTGAGGACATGATTCGAGAACAGTTTTCTGGACAAAATTCTCCATCACCTTACGGAGGAGCTCTCCTAGTTCTGGCTCCAAAAATTGTACGATTGGGTGATCTGTCTGAACGTTTTCTGGAATGGGTGGAGGTACTTGGCAGTTCTTATAACAACATTCAACTATGCAAGAGCCAGTGGATCATCAACAGCACATGCAACAGTTTTGTATAATACAGACTTAGGTACCTTAGATTTTGGTCCAGAGGAGACTGCTTTGACATATTTAGAAATTTCACTACAAATGCTTACTGCCCTTACGGCATCAGCAATATCTTCCACCCATCGAGTGGAGCAAAACTGTAGTGGGAACATTTCTGATGCGGTAATTGATGTGTACTTTGCACGCCTTGCAGGATTCAGAAAAGACAACATCAAGACCTCATTAACTTGTCAGTGTTCCAACCAGTCACTTCTGATCCCATCTTAAATACACCATCTAGCTACCACATGCAGCAAACAACAACTAATATCAAGTAGGTTCTGAGCCTCTGGATGTGTCTGTTTTCAATCATTAGGGCAGTCCAAGAAGACCTGCATCACCTTTTTTATATCTAGGTGGGCGATAGCCTTCTTGAAGCACTGCAGAAGATCCTTGGCAGTACAATGGCCCAAGAACTCAGATGTGAGATTACGGGTTGAAACACATTGCTTATCCTCATTTCAGAAGCAGACATGCATCTCCATTTGTTCATTCCTAGTGGTTCAGTTGAATGATTCATCAAAGAGGATGACTATGTGGGAGACCAACTTGAGTGCATCAATCAATTTATTTGCTTAGTAGGGGGCTAGACCAAAAGCAACAAGATAAGAGAGCTTGGTACTTCCACAGGAAAATTTTGCTGCTATTTGACAGTCAGGAAACATGTCTTTGAATAGTTGGCCAACAGTTTGGCTTGAATTATATGAATGATGAGCAACAACATTGTGCATCACCCATAACATTTCAGCCTTCATTGTTTTCTGATCAATTACAAAACTGGTAGCTAACAGATCCAGGTAGTGAGGAAGCAGTAGATGCAGAGAAACTTGATGATGCTTCAGTTACAGAGGTTATAACGTTGAAGTTAACACTGCAGGGGACAAAGCAACAGTTGACATTGCTGTGAACGAGGATGAAGGTGACAATTTTGTCATTCAAGATGAAAACCATCCTCTAATCGATGGGGATGAAGCTGCCAGTTGAGTGTGCTTCTTTCCTTTCATGTGGCTTTCCAATGCACCTAGCCTTATACTTGCACCTAGCCTTATACTACCCAAATGCATATCTGATACACATACTTTACAGCTTGCAAGAACAGTAGAAGTTTTTTTTTCATGAGCCAATTATATTTTTCTAATTTTAAACAAGAGTCATTAAAATGGTTGGTTCTCTTTGATGCAATTTCTACTAACTTGACCTGAAAAAAGGTTAGCTAATTAAGCAAAATTACATCAATTTGAAATTTGTGGAATATATTAGATATATTTGTCCATGAACAGATGTAGTATGCTGAAACAATTCATCAGTCTGATGGTATATATATGTTTCAGCATACCACAACTGTTCTCAGACAGTTAAGTGATCTCTGACAGCGAACAGTTTTTGTTGCGAGTGTTACCAGCCAACTTAAATAAATAATTGGTTATTTCAATTACATTATGAATAAAACATCTGCCTTCTCATAACATATATGTGAATCCAACAATTCTTTATTACTATGGACGATTTTACAGAAACTGCAACTCAAAACAAAACTTTAAAAGAAAGCATCATCAAGTAGTAGGAACACCGCTGATTACAACTTGTATCCCTCTGCTTTATATGCTAAGAGCTGAAGCATTTTGTCAGTACCATCATTGTGATGATTGATTGCGTAAATCTTTTCCACTGTCCGAGAAGCAGTGTTGGCCTGTTAACCCTAGCTCGAGTTACATGATGAAATCCCTTGCCTTGCATATTTTTGATTTTCCTCCAAAGTGTGTTTAGAAAACAACAGTTGGTCCCCATATGGCATTACATGACCAGGAGACGTTGACAAGTGTAGTGCCATTTGGGACATCCAGTTAAAATCAACAATTCATCATGTGTGGCCGGGATCCAATAACGTAGAGGTAACCCTAAAAAATCAACTGACGATTGGGAGAAGCCTGTAAATTAGTCAATGGCCTAAGTCAAGGTATTAGGAGTGACCAAATTGTAGAGTGGTTCCCGTATTGGAGGATCATTTCATATACATAAACAAGGCCCTCCCATATTATTTTAGGAGTGCAGGGGGGAATTGAATGGAACTGCACACTTCTTAACTGAACAGCTTGGGGAGGAGGTAAGCCCAATTAGAACACCGATCAAACACTTGGTGCGATACTTTCCTAGTATTGTACTCTAACATGTAGATGTATGTAATATCCCCTTCAGCATTTATATGCATTCCATTGGTTGTTAGTAACCATGATAATTTTGCTATATATAGTAGCATATGTTCATACTTAGATGCGTGTAATAATTACTCAGTATTTCTGTCCCGTGTTTTGTATTTCCCACAGGGTGGATTGCTACACTTATCTTTTTTTGCTGTTCATTTACACTTTAGTTCCCTTGTATCTGTTAATATCACAATCATTGATCATGCTCAATTGAGAGTTAACCTGTTACTTTGTTCTTAATTCAAAATAATATTATAAAATAACCAGTGTAATCATTTGAACCAACACTAACATGAATGTAATTTTAACAACTGTAAATAAAAGTATACAACATCATTAATACCCTAATTTGATTTTTGTATGCATGATATATAATGTTGTCATTGATGAACATCTTGTAGCTTATTTATAGAGCCATGACACTGGCACAACCTTCACTTATCTGGAGTTTAGATGTTGACTAGCAGTGTGTGTAATGGTTTCTTTGTTACATTATTTAAAACCTTTGATACTCAGGAATGGGGGGAACGCATCAAATCCTCAAGTAGTACCATGATATGTACTACTCCTTGCCTGTCATAACTTATTTCCAACACGAACTACATTTTTTGCAGTTTTAAAAAATCAAGGACATTCTCACAAAATTCAAGGACATGATAAAATTCGAGGGCGGACCAAAAATTCAAAGGACATTTCATGGACATCAAGGATGTGTGGGAACCCTGCATGTGTATATACATATGTATGTTTCCTTGGTATGTAGTGACTAACAAGATAGCTGTGTGATGAGTTGCCTGAAGCACAAATTTTTGGATCCTTCAGAGTCATTGTTTTGGCGTGCTTTTGCGGTTCTGGCGTGCTCTGGCATTTATGCCTTGTGTCTTGCTCTGCACTCTGGCTGTGATGGCTCATTGAGCAGTCTCAAGGCCACCAAGGTGAGATACCAGATCAGCAACCTCACCATAAGTAAGCAACAGCTGATCCTATGTTCTCCTTCCCACCCTGAATCCAAATTGGCAGCTTGACAAAATGCCAGAATCTCCCAAAAAAATACAGTAACTGCAACACAATGACCCACTCCAGCACCTTACAACAAACAGAAGTGAGACTAACAGGTCAATAATTGAGAGGGCTGCACCAGACTTTAATACAAGAACATGAGATTCCTTCCAGGACCCCGGCAAAACTCCTTGGCCAAGGACTTCACAAAAATCAAAGACAAGGACAATGACAGCTGCCAAGAACACTGCTTCATAACACTAGGGTGAATATCATCAGGTCCAGGGGCAGAAGATGAATCTAAATTGTCCAGAACCTGGGAGATTAACAGTCTCATCACACAAATCTCACAACCTTTCCCAGGAAAAAATTCATGTGGGGAAGGGCCGGCAGGATCAGCATCCACAAAAACAGATGAAAAAGAGTCCACAAACAGCTGACTTGTGTCTCTCTGACCAGCAACAACCCCACAAGATGGAAGCTTCAGAGAACCAACAGGAGGACACCTCTTTTTTCTTTGTGTGATATAGAAGTAAAATATTTTGGGAGCAAAAGAGAAGTTGTTGGCTAATTCATGATCATACACACACTGGCTGTGGCGAGAAAGATTTCTGTACTCAAAATTGAGCTGACTAAACTTCCCCAAGGACACAAACACCTCTTCATGCCGCCTACCAAGCTCCCTCCTCAAAAGCTTGTCTGCACCCAAGCCTGAGATCTACTGATCATCAGCTCCCTTGGAGAACCCCGCCACCAGCTTAGACGCGATGCAGAGTCTCGAGTGGGAACAAACCTGTTAACAAGCAAATGGATAACTGCCTGAAACAAACCATAATTCTCCTCCACAGTGCTGTACAGGAACTCATAATGCCAGTCAACATCAGTCAAAACATCTCTCATACTCTTATAATCTCCACAAAACTTCATGACTGATGTGAAACCAGGATTAACTGGAACCTCATCCATCTCAAAGCAATACTCAACCAAGACAAGGGGATGGTGGCACCAACAGAGAGGAGACAAAACTACCACAGATGACACCCAATCTTCCCCTGTAGAATGGTGCCTGAATCAATAAAAGTACTTCCTCTCACCCACTTGGTAAGTTTAAGAAGAGCAAAGCAATCAAGAAACTGCAAATCAACTGGAGGCATATAATTATTAAAAATGTCTACAGACCAATCCAACAAAGGCAAGTAAAAATCACCAAGAACAACAACCTCCCTACTAACACAAAATTCCAGCAGGAATTCAATCAGTTCAGCAACCTCCTCAGTTGAATAGGAGGGTGGACGGTAAGCCACCACAACTGAAACATCATAATCCAGGAGAGAAATGGCAGCAAAATTGGGAAGACCTACTTCAACCGGCACAAACTTAAAATTATTTGCAACATATAAACAAACTCCATGCTTCTTTACTTCTCCCACCACATTTCCATTCACCAGCTGAAACCCCAGCATATCAACAAAGGAGGATGATACCAATGTTATCAACCACGACTTACACACACCAATCAACTGCAAGTCCCACTGCTGCACCATATGACCAACACAAGGGACCTTATTCATAAGGGAATTCAAATTTACACAGAACAACCACAAAATGGTGAAATCCATCTGCAAAGACTGCCTGGTTAGTTTAAAACACCATCCTCATGGTCACCTGGAGTTGCACGACCACCACCACCAAGACCACGGCTGCTGTTTGTTAGTCTTTGTTAGTAAGTATCAGCTGCTTGTGGAAATTTGTTATGCGCACAGAATTTATGAAAAATTGCCAAGCAAGTGAAGGTGTGTTTTTCAAGTCCCTGATAATTTTGGTTAGGAAAAATTGACATTTTGCAAACTTTGATGATGTTTTCTTACCTTTGATTGATACCTTTTCAGCCCCCCCCCCAAGGGCTTAGCATACCCAGTTGTCAGGTGTACCGAGCCAGTAGAGGCCAGCACCATAAACTCAGCCAACCCTGCCTTGAAAGCAGAAATGGTAGTAGACTCCACAACAGCAGCAGGCAGCTCATTTCATATCCTAATGCATGGAACATTAAAAAGCCTCTTTGCCACATAGAAAGAGCAGCAGGGCATCAAGAGTTTGTGCTGATGTCTCCCCGTCCTACCATCCAGCAACCTTTGGAACCAAATGGACAAATCAAAACCCTCTGTGTCATAACACAGAATTCTCCAATACTTTATGAGGTCACTTCTCAGTAACCTGCCCTTGATTGAGAACAAATTGAGAGCTATCAGCCTGTCATGGTAGGACATCTTAGACAGACCATGCACCTGTTTGGTCCACATCCTCTGAACTGATTCAAGCGACTTCACATCCTGGACATAACCAAGATTCCCCACATAGAAGCAGTAATCAAGAATGGGCCTGACATGTGCCACAATGAGTGTGACCATAAAATTTGGGCTCCTTTAAACTGTTGACCTAAGCAAATCACAACAAAGACCAGCAGTTTGTCTCACAACTTTTCTGACATGGCCATGAAACTTAAGACCAACATCCACATGAACTCCCATATTGTGATGAACGTGGACAAACTCCAAACAAGCACCCTCAAGAGTGTAAACAGCCTCTGCATCAGGACCAATCCAACCAGCAAAACGTCTTCTGAAACCTAAAACAACACGCTTGCCAGGGTAAAATGACAAATTCCAAGAAGATGCAGTCTGAAATACTTTGTCAAGGTCTTCCTGCAAAGCAGACACCACCAAAAACATCATGGCGTTGGGAAGACAAATAAATTTCATAATCATCAGCAAATGTGCCAAACTTAGATATGAGACCATCCGTCAAAAAAATAACATGTATGAGAAAGAGGACTGGACCCAAGACTGAACCCTGTAGAACCTAACTCAGAACATCCCTCGGCTCACTACCCACTCCATCAACACCAACACACATAATTCAAGAATGAAGAAAACTACCAATCCACCTCAACACAACCTAAGAAACTCTAAGTGCCAGCAACTTCAGAAGAAAAATGGGATGGGAAACAACATCAAATGCCTTTGAAAAATCAAGCATAGTCATATCTACCACCAAACCAGCATCAACAGACTTAACTACATCCAAATAGACCAGCAACATCTGATCCTATGTTGATCTAGCCTTCCTAAATCCAAACTGTCTGGAAGAAAAGAGCTGGCCAGACTCAAAATAGTCTACCAGCTCAGCAGCAACAATCCTCTCCATCGATTTGCAGCAAACAGAGGTAAGGCTAGCTGGACGATAGTTGAGGGGATCATATCTAAATCTACCTTTAAAATTTGGAATCACCAATGAACTCTTCTATGCATTAGAGAGCATTCCACTCTGCAGAGAAAGGTTAAAGATTACAAAGAGAGTGTGTCAATGGCAGAGCACACTGCTTCAGCAACTTTGGGCTGAGTCCATCCATGCCCATTGCTGAACTAACATTAAGCCCTGACAGAATGTCATGGACATTCCGAGCCAAGACCTTATGGCAAACTCGCTCATTGCGCCATCAAATAACTGGAAAGGAGCAAGATTTTGAGTAACATCCTCTCTATATACATCAGAGAAGGCAGATGACAGGAGCTCGGCCTTCTGTAGAGGAGCGTACAACAGCTGTCCATCTGCATAACAAAATAGTCCCAACCCAAGACGACCTTTCTTTTTCCTTTGTATATAAGCATGTAACAGCTTTGGGGAGTCACTATACCGTTGCATAAGGTATTCCTTGTACTAGATTGGCTGAGCAAAGCATGATTTTGAAACTGACAGTTGAGATCAAGATAGGTAGCTGGTGAATCCAAAGTATTTTGATCATTTCTGCCAAACCTTCTTGAAATCTTGTACTCCTCCCACGCATTTGCTCTCCTCACCTTCAACCCGTGGGGAGGCCTCACAGACCATGGTACCCTAGGCAAGTCTCCAGCAAGAGGCACATGTAAGTCTATCATACTCTTCAGTGGCTAGAGCTTCCATTGGATTGAGGCCAAATTTGGTGGTGATACATGGAATATGTCGTAGTTGGTTGCGTAAGAAGGATCTTGGAAGGAAATCTAAACTTTGGTTTTTCTTCAATGCAAAGTATTTAAATGCAATTCTTTATGCATATAATGACATCTAGAAGTAAATGACTAAAATAATGATACCGCAGCTAATTTCAAAATGCGTAACTAATTTAATAATGATCCGATGTTTATAACAAAAGGTGACGAGTCTAGGCCTAGGTGTTAATTCATGTTCAACACCCACGAACAATCTTTTTTTCATCATATTTTCATAGTAGGATAGCAATATCATACCTAGCATGCCTTGTATTTATGTTAGCTAATGCAATTAGTTTGCTATAGAATTGAAGAGCTATGTTTTTTACTTGTTTTATCGTAACATTAAAAAGATTGTTTTTACATGATATTTGTTCATTTACTGATATTTTAGGGTCATAATTAGTTCAGGATGTGGAGAAATGACTTCCAGTAATGTTTGTTTGCAATTATGTTGTTGCCGTGTGACCTCTAACCTAGCTAGTTTTTTGCTTCGTGTCTCAATGCGTAAATTTAGTCATTATTTTAGTGTGAATTAAATCATTTTTATGTTCTTCCAGAACTTTAATGCGGTTTACTTCAGGATAATGTCTAGTACTACCTGAAATTGTTCATCGTACTGATTGTCCTGGCATTTAATTGCTACGCCCAAATGGTGAGAAATTCACCTAAACTTGTAGTCAGGGTCTCTTAATCTGTGAAGAATTGATAATGTTATGCTAATGTTTTGGATATTGTGAAAGAGATTTGAATGTATATAGATGTAAACCAGAAATTGTGAAACGTATAAATTTACATGTCTCAGTGTGATTCTCTGTCAGCCAATAAGTTAACACCTCTGGGTGTGCTGGTTTAGGGTTCCAGCATTTAAATGTCCCCTGGGCCAGACAGGAGATTCATGCTGGCTTATGGGTGGGGAAGTGCTGCCCAAATTTCTGTAAAATTAATAGCACTGGGCCTTTATTAACTTGATAACTTCCTTAAACAGGGTATGGCTGCACTCTCCCTATAGTTGATGGTGGTTCCCATCTATCTTCAGTTCATTTACTTTTCTAATTACATTTGCACTTTTTCCTGATATCCAGCCACCCATGCACCTCAGTCAGTAATCCCAGTCAGTAATCTCAGTCAGTAATCTCAGTCAGTAATCTCAGTCAGTAATCTCAGTCAGTAACCTGAGTCCGTAACCTGAGTCCGTAACCTCAGTCAGTAACCTCAGTCAGTAACCTCAGTCAGTAACCTCAGTCAGTAACCTCAGTCAGTAACCTCAGTCTGTAACCTCAGTCTGTAACCTCAGTCTGTAACCTCAGTCTGTAATCTCAGTCAGTAATTTCAGCACCCTAACCTCAGTAACATACATTTTTGACCAACTTCATTAAATTGTTATTTACAAAGCTCATCATATTATCTACTGTATTAGCTAAAGCAAACGTTTCCAAATAAAGTTCAGTTCTACCTTGGTTTTTCATGCCCCCATGTTACGCGAAGTCGGTTTTACCGAAGTGGACAACGAGTTTGTCCCACCCGCGTATGTAACCGCGCCACCTGTTACAATGTAAGAAGAACTGAGTTCCCCCGCAGTGAAATTGAGAAGAAAATCCCTTTGACAGTCACTGCAGCAAAAGTTGAACATCAAAAAGACCTGTCACAGACGTAATATTTTATTTTCAGCAACTGATATATACTATTATAGACATGCTCATTCTATTGGTACACTCAAACTTTTAATTCGTTTTTATTTTGTTGATATATGTGGGGTGTGGGAAATCACCCCCGTTCGGTGCGGGGAATGATAAAATGTTGAAACTTGCGGTGCTTCATGATCATAATAGTAGCTATACACAAAGTGTATATGAAGTTTCTTAGCTGCTTATTTTATGAGTTATTTCAAAGTACGCCAAAAATGCGGGAAGTCAGCCCAGTTGATGCTATAGGTGTTTAGCAGATTGATCATCACTTTTGAGCGATTTCAATTTACAAGTCTGTAGAGTTGGGTTACCCAGTCATAAATATCTTAGTACTGTGATTTGCAATTAGTCTTCAGGCAATTGTCAATATGAATAGGAATCATTTAAATTAAGGATCAATAGTTGCTAGCAAAAAATAAAAGGAATTAAAAATTAATCATCAAGATCTCCAAAAGATTATCTAAACTTATTCAAAAGAATCTCTGAAGTTCTTGTAGAACAAATCTTCAACATGAGAATCTTTCTCTCCCAGTAGAGTGATATAGCTAGAGTGAAGCTGAGAGCAACTTTGTTAGGGTGTAACTGTGTATGAGGGTTCTTCTGATACAGTGATTTCCAAACAGGGTTTAGTAATGGCAAAGGTTTCCGCAAGTATTGTCCAGGGGTTCAAAGGGAATAAACAGATTTATGTAAAAGTTATTAATAAATATGTTGGAAAAACAAAATGCTGCAGGCATATGTAATACCACTTCTTTCATTCTTTCAGAGTCCAAAATGTTTATAAGGTTCATGTTTCAAGACTGCAACAGTCTGATTATAAGTTAGTATTAGTCTGTCAGTGATATATTTATGTAGGGTAGGTGTGTTGCATGTGGTGATATATGGTGACATCTAGAATCTTACCTGTTAGCTTACTCATGTCATAACAGCAAGCCAGCTACAGCTCTAAGCTCTTTACCTTTGGTAGAGGTAAGAAGTGACTAGTGAGCAATCAGCTTTTGTAAGGTGAGTGAATTGCTATTAACTGTTGATATTCAGAAATGTTGCATTATTTGAAAAGAAAACAACCCACCACTGACAATGAAAACTGATAATAGTGAAACACAGCCAAATGCAAGTGGTGATTCAAAAATACTCAGCAAGACTAAAAAACAATGCCTTTATAATGATGCATATCTATCTCTTGGCTTCACATGGATTGGAGATATTGACTCTCCTCTGCCATTGTGCATTGTTTGTGGAAAGCAACTTTTGAACACTGCAATGGTTCAAGCTAAGTTAAAACAACACTTCAATACCCAATCAGCATTTGGTAAATGAAACAGCTGAATATTTTAAAAGGTTGTTAGAGTCATAAGGTAAGGAAAATAGAGTTTTTGGAAAGAAGGTACCTATTAATCTATTAGTAACAAAGCCCAAGATGCAAGTTCATAATTGCAAAACTTGTTGCACAAAAAATGAAAAGTACCAACTGGAGAAAGTCTTATAATGCCTGCTTGTAAAGTAATTGTCAGGAAAATGCTAGGTTAAGAAGCTGCAAATGAAATTGAAAAAGTTCCGATGTCCAACAATACCAAAAGTAGGCGTATTGATGACATGTCCAAAACATTACACGTATTTTGTCTTAACATTCAAGAAATGCTAACTATGCTCTGCAGGTTGATGAATCAACCAATATTACAAAAAAAATCATAGTGTTTGGCAATGGTACAATATGTAACAGATGGGAAAAGAATTGAGACTTTTGGTTGATGTAACAAACTGACTGGAACAACCAAAGAATAAGACATTTACAATGCATCTTCTTATTTATATTCATATGGCTTTTCATGGAGCTGATGTGTTGGAATCTGCACTGAAAGTGTTCCATCAATGATTGGTTCAATAAAAGGACTTGCTTGTCCAACTGAGATGCTCTTGAGTCTGAGGGCATGTATCCACCCATGGATGAAATTGTGTCTCCAAACTTCCCTACACAGCAGACAGTAAGAAAAATTGTAAAAAGATGAGAAAAAAATCACCAGTTAAATCAGACTTTAGTAACCTAGTACTAAAGTCTGATAAATGACTTTGACTGCAAGCTGGAGACTGGAGTCAGGATAATAGGCTTCAGGTTAGTTTAGGTATGAAATGTTGACTGGAGCCTAGAAGGCTTGTGATTCAGCTGGACTGCGGTGCTCAGTATGTTATACTTTAAGGGAAGCACAAGTTTGTTGTTGTTTTTGTAGTACAGCGTTAAATAATATCTGAATACTTAGAAATCGCAGTCTAGGAACGCAGTCTCTTATATACTATAACTACCTAAAGCTGTGGCGCCAGCACAGCGTTGGAAGTTTTTAGATCTATGTTGCTGTAAGACATCACTGAGACGGATACAGATGTATGTCATGAGGGCTGTGACAATGGCTTTCGTCGGGCCGTGCTGACCAATGTCAATCATTTATTTTAATAAAACCAATAACAACTTAAATAAAAATCATCATAGGCATAGGATTACATTTGATACACAGCCTAATCTGATAGAAAAGCGAGTAAATCGCCAGGATAAGGCAGACGAGTAGTGGGGATTAGGATGTTTACTAGTAATGACGTGTGGTTGTTTGTTTGAGTAAAAAGTGAGCGTAAAGATAATTAACGATTGGACGGAATATGAGGGCCTCGAAATTGCCTTTTTGACGCATGAGTTCAATGATTAAACGCGATGATGAATAATAAATCATAAGATATTTGTACTTACTGAATAAATTGAGTTAAAGGCTTAATTGATCTCCAGTCGCTCTCGCAGCCTCTCTGCTAAGCACTTAAAGGTGCAGTAAATTTCGTGTCATCAAAATTCTGTTTTCCATTCATTTCGGTGGAATAGGGTCCGTTTAATGATATGGTAGTAATATGAAGAGCCAAACTATTCTAATATAAGTTCTGAAGCATGTTAACAATTACCATCTGAAGAATTGCGCACGAATGACCAGCGTTTTGGAAAAAAATAACATTTTGCCATTCTGCGGTGCGAATACGTTCTAGTACTATCACTTCTTAGCACCAACTCAATGAGCTGGTCAACTTCCACGGAACGGGTGAATGATGATATACAATAGCTTGGCTTTCTAACATTATATACATTTTGCTCATTTGCCTAGTCGTTAAATTACTTGGATCAGCGATCGCATTCAGTTGTTGAACTTGAACGCGTATGCGCAGCAAATTGACTGAATTCATCTTGGTCGAGAAATGAGATATCTTCGAATATTTTTCGATCATTTTGCTACAGAGCGTTTTCTGAAAAAAAACAGATCATTATTAGACACCAACACTAACCTTGCAGAGCGAATTGGGGAAAGTTTCATAGTCTAGTGCACCCTTATGGATAAGCGAGTGCAAGATAGAAGGGATCACCGTTAGTATAATAATAATAATACACTTTGTTAAAACCCATAAGGGCATGACAGGACATTTGATACCAACTTATTATGCTAGAAATATGAATGATCCACCAAGTTACTAGGACAGGAACAACAAATGAGGATGCTTATTAAAATTACAATTTTCTTTCTAATACACTCCCCACACGATATTCATGGTCCCGAAAGCCCTGAGCCTTTTGAACGTAGAGTCACGTTTCCTAGAGATTTCAGCCAATGAACACGCACATTTAGCGGCCAATCGCCTCGCTATTGTCCCTAGTTTATTTTAGCCGCCCTATGCTATGTTCTCACTCTACTATAATTATTGTACTGTGTTACTATAAGTGTCCTACCGTTATAACTACATCGTGTATAATTTCTGCAGTCCCGTGTATCTCAAATATTTCATAAGTCATTTTACATTTTTACCTCGTGTCTTTGTACGCTTATTATGCTCATTCTGTTTCATGCTGATGCTATATATGTTTCATGTCTATGTGTGCTCATCGAGCAACCTCATGTTAGACTCAACGTGTATTTCACTAGATTCGGCCGGCTCTTTCCTGCATCTTCCCACTGAAAACGTCGTCGCCTCTGCCCAAAAGCGCATACAACTACCAACCGTCGCATTATTTCCAGGCCTTACCGGCAATGCCATGAGACAATTCTCAGCCCACGTTATCATGCATTCAAACAAACCATTTGTATTTAATCAAATAACATCATACTTTTATTCATAATAAAATATTATCAATTCCATTAACTAAATTCAAACCATATCAGAGTAATTATTTCCTATGTCAAATCATTACTTATTCAAGCACTACATTCCGGATAATCACGTGTGATATCGTGTTTACAGTTGCTGCAGCGTCACTTATAGTCAGCTGTACTAACTTTCACTCAAACCTTCTCACCCATCTGTCTAACCAGACCGCCACCTACGTACGTAGTTATGTAGAGGTTCTCAATTGACCCTACATTATCGTAATAACACTAAACACATTATACGGGCATCGCAAGCACCTATTACTATTAAGCAATCTCATCTTTTGATCTCATTGTTGCATCTCTCTGTAGGTAGCTACAACATTGCCGTTCAGCTAGTACAAACTGCT
>SDVV010010230.1:0-16347 GCA_016164225.1 Gammarus roeselii
TATATACAATAAACATTAATAAATCACATAAACTAAATGTTCATAATACTGAATACTCCCAAATATATCCGAACGCTTTCCGTAAGTCCGTCCGTCCGAATGAGTCCCCCATTCGCCGTAAGCCACCCGTAAGCCAGCCGTAAGCCACCCGTAAGTCACCCATAAGACACCCGTAAGCCACCCGTTAGCCACCCGTAAGCCTCTTTGGCCTGTCATCTGACTCATGATAAGATGAGTCACCCAAAGGTAATTAGCTGGTCCCAAAAGTAATTACCATAGTTTAAAAGTAATTATTAATAACAATGTCCGAATTACATGGCAGCTAAGCCGGACAACCAAAGTAATATGGTACATGTTACCCATTACATTGTCCGAATCAAATATCCGCGTCCTGCACCATACATAACTACTTTCGTTGTGCCAGGAGTTTGTTTGTTTATTCGTGAACAAATTTTTTCGTCGGATTAAGACGAGTATTTGGCAACAAAAAGGGACGGAGAGAAGTCACCATTTCGTCGGATTGAGACGAGTATTTGGCAACACAGAGAGGCGGAGAACTGCATTTTTTTGCAAAATGCAAGGAAAGTAAAGCAGCCCTCCCTTCATTCCAGTAAAGAATGAAGGGAGGGCTGTTTTAACTTTTTCTCTATTCTCGCTGGAGGAAACTGGTGTTGAGAAAATAAACGTGGTAGAGCTTCGTAGTCGTTTATTCAACCAGGCGAGTTTGTGGAAATAGAGTCGAAGTTGAGGTTCTTTTCACGAGCTAATACAATTTTAACACGTTATTGGGAAGTCAGATGAGGTGGACAAGATTGGAGAGAGACACTGGGGGGAGCCGGGAATGCACGGAGATAGTGAGGTTGAGTGTTATTGTCTACAAGCCCTCAAGTCTAATCAGATGGCTCAGCAACATGCAGAGCTTATATACTGAGGACAGGTCAAAACACAGCGGGGCTTATCGAAAAGCCAGATGGCTGGGCTCGTTTTGAGGCCATAGAAGAGACCGTTCTCTTGCGGGCATTTGACATTGAACATGCGGCGTGGTTCGGCCAGGCAATCTACATATAGGGTATTAAAACACTTCCTGATTAGACACGCCGCTATATTTGACACTTTAGCACCGGAGGTGACAGTTGGGTTTGTAAGAGGAAGGCTGCAGGCACAGGCTAGCAGCTGTTAGTTCCTCGTTTGGCTGTTCGTGTCGAGGCGTTATTATACTTTATGGAGGTGCTAGCCGAAATACCGTTATGGGTCAGTAAAAATAATAATAATAACACGAGGGCTCGGTTGTTGGTCGGATGCGAATAAACCTTAGGTGAAAACTACACAGTTCGTTTAACACTGCACAGTCTATCCCTTATTGATTTTACAAAGTAATTATTAATTAAGTCTAGGAGTAATGAGTTCCTACATAAGAGCCCAAAGTATGCAAGCGACAGAAAATAAGGGCCGAAAACAAGCTTCTTGGTCGTTTTGCCCGGCCAGGTAGTGTAGTCGTCCTTGCAGAAGACGACTGCCGTGTTTTCTTAGATGTCAGTGGATAGAAAATGGGCGACCGTTGTTTTCTGGGCCCACTAACGTTGGCGGGTCGCGGGGTCGTTCACTTGTGGCCAAAGTTCAGTGCATCGGAGCTCGGGAAGGAGTTGAGCCCATACGCGAGAGACAAGAGTACATCATAATTAATCACTAAATACAAAATAGTTAGTTATGAACAAATGGTGAGTTTGACTACAACCCAGTGCGTTCCTTGTTAAAATACTGAGTTGATGTCTCAGTTGAAGAGAAATTTACTTCAGCAAGTACCATGCCTTTTAAGAAATGCCGGGGGGGGGGGGGGGCACAAACTCAGATTTAATTTCTTTAGTATATCTAGACAAGGCTGGATATAATTCGGGAACAGAGGCCGATGGAGGGTAGACCTTTCTATCCGTGTTGGTACCTGCATCCACATTATACGGCTTAAGAAAGACTATCGGGGAGCTGGGAAATCTGCGTTTAAGTTGGTGTGCCCCATTTTGAATACGGTCACTTTTAGCTCGTAAGCTTCCTCGAAAACTTCGTATTCCTTCCCTATTCGGGAACAGAATCATTTTAGTCCGTAGGCTATCTCTGACTCCGTGAAATCTTTCCTGCAGAGTGTGCAAAGTGGACTCACGTGACCCAGTATTTGTGTTCTCTGCGATATATCCATTTGAGGAACAGAAAAGCTATGAAGAGGGAATTAATGACAACAACTATGGTTAGAACAGTCTGGACATATATGGAGTATGTTGAGATCCGTTCAAGCTGCAAACCATGATAATCGAAGTCGATGGTAAATGGGTCATCTAAGATTACTTTTTTAATCAGTTCCCGGAGACTGGAGTGTACGACATTGGATTTGTTCACGTTGATGATAGGAAGATAAGTGGGGTCGACAATAAAGGTAAAGGATTTGTTGGGCTCGGGGAGCTCAATAGTTACCATCTGTTTAGCAAGCCAGAGCAAATCATCAGTCTGCACGTCACAAGTTAAAGGAAGTTTATGCAGTCCAACGAGGGTATCTTTCGTCTGGTGGGACGGGCAGTCCAGAGTTACTCTTGTAGATTCTGAAAAGTAGATTAGTCTATGCTGGTCCGTCTCTACCATAAATGTGTCCGTGAATCCGCTTTTGTGGCTTTTGCATAATTGCAACATCGCAGTTGCGTTCTGTTTGAAAGCCTCCCATTCGCACGTAGATTTCTGATCACTATAAATTGGTTCAACCTCCAACAAGAGATGATTCGTCGTTAGGATGAAGTACATCTTAATTTTATCCGTAATTATATTGGTATGGTTGCTTCTGAGTATTACGCTCCGTAACTCAGGGATGACAAGAAACGTTTAATCTAGTTTTAGGGGTTGTGCTATTAGTGTGAATATATCGTATGACGTCGTATAAGTCAGAGGTATTACCATCAAGAATTTATGATGTGATACTTTTTGTATTTTCAATATTTGCACAATGTGTTGGAGTTGATGTCGGGATATTTCAAGCGGGAAGTCTAACGTTGGGAAAGACTTGCGACCTTCTACAACGATATTATTCAAGGATTTTAGGTCAACTAATTCAGGGTTTAATATACCTTCTTCGAGCAGAGATACTGTAAGCTCGGTTAATCTAAAAGTAGTCCGGATGTCCGTTAGGCTTGCTAATAGCTGGTCTAGATTCCACTGAATAGCTTGATGAATGTCAGCTACCTCTTGTGTCTCTGCTGGTTTGTTAAGAACCTTATCCACTGCCTCAAAGGAATCAGTCACGTTATGGGACAACATGTCTAGTCTCTCGTTAGTTAATTTAATGAGTTTATTGTTTTGTTAGATATTTCTGCTTAGGGCGTCGACGTCGCCATGATTACTGGTATCGAAAATCTTAGAAACTAAATAACTTACCAGGAATCCTAAACCTAATCCAATCACGAGCGGATTCCGGGTTTGTCTTTTTCTTCCTGGCCGTAAGGGCCTTACCTCGGACAAGTAGTTTATCAAGGAGGGGGCATTAATCAGAGTAGTAATATATAGTCAACTAATGGGGGCGTCCGATTGAGTACTGAGACTAGTATTATCCGTACGTTGAGTTACTCCTGCCTTTTTCAGCATAGTCCAGACTATTGTAGCTTGGTCACGGAAGGCGTAGAATTTGGTCCAAAGTTCACTACCTTGGCCGTCACAAAGTAACAAATCAAATATATAATGGAGGGTACTCAGGTATTCAGTCTCTAACTTTAAGAACGTATATCCGTATCGGTTTAGTTGATTTCGGGTCTCTCCAACAAATTTAGTGTTTGTTAACACCCTGGCTCTTTGAGTGGCATCGTCCAAATCAGACGAGTACTTAGAACAAGTGATATTGATAAAGCCGAGGTTTACTCGGGATAGAAGGAACGCACCTGGAATGTGGGCATGTCTGGACCAAGGAATGACAGTGACAGGCATTGTCTATGTAATCGCTGTTGCTGATCGGGGAAAGTTTTCCCGGATTACAGGGCCTGCTTGTGTGAGTGCAACAGGAGCTACAGCTCCTGTTAGTTGAATGCTCAGTCCCATGGTGCTTAGCGAATCTGTAACATATATATTAGAGGGTTAATACCTTACGTAATTAACTATCATTACTCAAGATTCTTGGTACAACAGTGGTTATTCTAAGTAACATCGAATGGCCCTTCCTACTTACTTACCTAAAGGATACATGAATTATAAAGAACAAAGTTATTAGTCAATTAATTATTCCAAACAAAACGATAGGAATGTTTACTTAAACTATACAAAGATAAGGTGTGGGCAGGCTGCAGTGGTGCAGTGTAGGAACGATGCTTTGTAGCGTGGGTCGGTGTGCGAGCTGCGTTGACCTTGTCCTTCCCTTTTTTTCTGGTAGGTTACTAGGTCCGTTTGCAGGCTCTCACTGGCTGGACTCGTGCTGGAACCGGTTTGGGTGGCGGAGTGCTAACTGTTGGTGTAGCAGTCTGCGTGGAGGTTAGGGGAGGTGGCATTGAGCATGGCTGTTCTCGTGTAATTATATAGTCGGGATGAACTATATATGTTTTCTTCGTGGCAATTTCTAGGAGTTCCCACGCTTTTCCTTTGCTTTTGTTCACAAAAAGGGTCCGCGAACAGGCAAATCTAGCTCTTGCTTAGAGATCTGTCGAAGGGTAGCGTAGACCCGATCTCCCACTGAGATGTGTTTAGCTTTTCTCCCAGCGTTTGTGTATGCTGTGTAGAAAGTTGGGCGGTGAAAAGAGTGTCTCTACAGCGAGTTCGCACTTCTGGCAAGCGTTGCATATGTTGATGTAGCTCATCTTCACTATAGTGTAGTTTGGAAGGCGTTAGTGTAGCAGTTGCAGAATCATAGCCGAACAGAGCGTAGAATGGAGCCTCTCTTATACTACTATTAAAAGTACTGTAATTGTAACTGTATTTCTGGTAATAATTTATCCCAGTCGTTAACTGCTAGTTGATTGGTGTAAATTCTCAACAGTTGGTTTACTTCACGATTTATGCGTTCTGAGAGTCCCTGTGAAGCTGCGTGGTATGGAGCTATTTCCACCTTATCGGTGTTGTAGTATTTCAGAAAGTTAATCAGTTTATCGGAAGTATACTCTGGGGCATTGTCCGTTATCATGACACTGCTTGCGCTATAATTGGAATTGACCTGTCTTAGGGCTTCTATTATTGAATCAGTATCCTTTTGTTTTAAAGAAAAAAGGATCGTGTATCTAGTCGTGTAATCTCTGATCGTCAATATGTACTGGTTTCCGTCTTCGGTTATTCTCAGAGGACCGAGGAAGTCAGACGATATGGTGTGAAAGGGTCTGATGGGTACCGGATATTTCTGTATGGGAACTGATTTGGACACTTTCTTTGATTGAATGCACAACTCACACTCATCCCAGAGTTGGGTTATCAGGTGGCGTTTTTGCGAGTTATAGAAGTTTCTGACAAACATTTTGAGTGTTCGTTCGAGTCCTTTGTGATCCGCAGTTGTATCGGTATGTATTATTTTGAATGCTTGTGGCAGGAAACTGGTGGGAAGATATGGTACGAGGAATTCATCACTCAGGGTTCCTCTCTTTATTTTCCATACTATGTAGAGTACGCCGTTGATTATCTTACTGTTTAACAGGATATCTTTGGAAATAGGTTTTTCTGTGTCTGGGTTACTAGAATGTGTACCGTCGTTTCTTAGCTGTCTAAATAGTTGACGACACGAGGAGTCCTTCGTTTGCGCGTTTCTTAGTTCATTTTCGGTCGATGGGACCTTCTCGGAGATGTAGTCGTGTAGAGCGGCATTGCAGATCTCGTTTCGCGCGAGGAGATCCCCGTGGAGCTTTGTAGTTAAGATGTTAGTGCTGCTTGCGTCAACCGGTAGTCTTGATAGTGCACCCGCGAAAATGTTGTCTTTGCCTTCCACATAATGGAGGTTAATGGCGTATTCTTGGATCAATAGGGCCCATCTTTGCAAACAGTCATCTTTCGTGGGCTTCCTTGGAGCACCTAACAACGGTTTATGGTCAGTGTACACGTGTACGGGAAATAGTAAATGATGTATCTGAACTGCTCGAGTGCATATACGAGGGCTAAGGCTTCTTTCTTGGTCGTCGAATAGTTTTTCTGCGCGCTATTGAGAGTTTTAGATACGTAAGCCACGGGTTGTAATCGTTCTTCGTGCTTTTGCATTATCACGGCGCCTATACCGGAATTCGAGGCGTCCGTGTAGAGATGAAACGGTATGTGGTAATTTGGGACTTCACTATCGGAGCCTGGGACAACTTATTTTTTGAGCGTTTCGACCGCAGTCGTCTGCGCCGGAGACCATTGGAACGTTGCGCTTTTTCGTAGTTATTCGTAAAGCGGTTCCGCGATTTCTGCGAATTTGGGGACGAACAGACGGAAATAATTTACAACCGAAGGAAAAGATTGGCTTTGTTTTTTATCTGTTGTCATGGGCATCATCTTAATTGCAGCTACTCGCTCATATTGGTCATTGTCATGCCTTCTTTAGTCATTTGTTATCCGAGGAATTTTACCTCGTTGGCAAGGAAGTGTCATTTTTGTATTTTTAGTTTGATTCCGGCTTTGCTCAGTTTTTGTTAAACGCTCTCGATCGTTTCCAAGTGTTGCTTAGCGGTTTTACTAAATAGGATGATATCGTCCATGTACGCGAGACATTGCGGACCTAGACTATCGTAGAGTAATTCATTAATTACACGGGCAAAAAATCCGGGTGCACTCTGGAGACCAAATGGGATTCGGTTCCATTCGTATTTGCTACTTCCTACAGTGAAAGCCGTTTTTTCGCGATCATCTGGGTGAATCTCACACTGGTGATACGCGCTAGCTAGATCTAGCGTACTAATGTAGGTCGATTGACCCAAGGAGTTGAGTACATTAGAGATGCGAGGCAAGGGTACGATACGGGTTGTAGGATTCTGTTTAATTCTCTGTAGTCTATTCAGGTACGTATGTCACTGTTACCGCGTTTGACCATGATAAATGGGCTGTTATGGGAAGACTTTGAACACGAGATAGTTCCCTCATCAAGCATAGTTTTAATTACTTGGTCTAGTTTATCTTGAAACGCGTATGGTATTCGGTTC
Source organism: Gammarus roeselii (assembly GCA_016164225.1). Taxonomy (NCBI): domain Eukaryota; kingdom Metazoa; phylum Arthropoda; class Malacostraca; order Amphipoda; family Gammaridae; genus Gammarus; species Gammarus roeselii. The sequence goes on from SDVV010010230.1 coordinate 7,113, forward strand.
GGTGCTTTGTTCCCCACGATATTTTCTTATTAGATTTAGTTTCAACTGGTCTCCCGTGTATTTCCCTAACGGTTCACTGCGGAGCCAACAGGCGTTTCTGTGACGGTTCAATATTTCCAGCAGGGCTGTTGTCTCGTTGGGGTCACCGCAACTAATGTCCTCTTGCGTTAGCGTTCTATAGCAATCTTCCTCGGGCAAGTAAGGCTCAGCTGGCTGTGCCATAAGTACAGTTTCGGGTGTTAGATATTCAGCACTACAAAGTTTCGTGCCCTTTTTCAAAATCACTGGGTTTTCGCTCATATTTGCGAACTGGACCTTCACACTTTTGTTCTCAACTAGAGTAAGTACACCAGCTATGGCTACTGCAGGGTTGATGTGAGTGTGATGTAGTACTATCTATTGTCCGTTCCGTACTTGTTTATTAACTTTAACCGTAGCTAACATCACCGTGTTCCTTGGTATCGTTACGTCCGTACGTAAATTTACGTTCAAACTTGTCTGGGACTGGTCTTGACTCGTACAGCTAGCGGTTGCTCTCTCTGGCGAACCCTGTTTGATCAGAACCGGTTCGTCAGCCGATGCACCGTCCACTGCTGTGTTCTTGACCTTACTGCAGTCGGGTGGACTTTCACTCTCCTTCGCGGCATGAGCGACCTTCGTGGGAGAGCCACCTCTGATTACACAGTCTTTTAAAGTGAATCTGAGGACATGGTTTGTGGGCGACTCACTAGTCGTGTTAGCCTCAAGAGGAAAACGTAGTCTCTTACTATGAAAGTCTATGACCGCATGCCTTAGAACATTCATGCCAATCAGCGGGTCATGTTTTATACGGTCATTCTTCTTGAATATTAGTTCACGGGTTTTAAAACATCCCGCAGTTGTCTCCACCTGAGCTATTGCTTGTCCTAGTATAGGAATTTGACTTCCATTCGCATCTAATACTTGGCCACCATAGGGTTCCAAGTCGTAGACCTCAGTTCTGAGCCCAGAGTCAGCTACGAGCGTCGCAGTAGCTCCTGTATCGATGTATGCTTTCAGTTCTCGTCCATTAATTTCGACGTTTAAACGCGGGACATTCATGCCATTCCCGTTCCGTTCCCTAGGGTGTGGAGTCCCTAGTCAGTACTGGTTAGGCTCGGCATTCCCCTCATATATGTTAGAATCCCAACCATCAACGTCAGGTCTTGCAGGTACGTCGTGTTGGTCTGTTGTGGGCTCATCATCCTGTGCCATGCGTACGTGTGTCTGTGGAACGTTTCGTGGCTGTACGCGAGCATCGCGTGCACATTCGATGGTGTTATGGGAATCTCTGATCTTACATCTGTCACAGTATTTTCCGATTGCTTGAGCTAGCCGGGTTTTACATTGCTTAGCAGTGTGCCCATATTTTTTACAAAATGTGCACGACTGACAATCCTTTCTAACATGACCGGTTTTACCACAGTTGTAACACGTTATTGGCGACCGATTGTTATTAACTACGCGAGGTGCCGTCCTTAGTTCCGACGAGGAGAGGGGCGGGCGCGCTGAGTTTACCGGAGGTGTTGGAAGCCGTGCCTGCCAAATGACTTCGTCCGGGTTGCCTTGCTTTTTAGTCGCCGTGAGCAACTTATATTGCTCTACAGTTTTCACTGATTCGGACATGAATCTCGTAGAAGAGTTTCTAGGACCGAAGTTTGACAGTTTGTCATACAATTTTTTCGCCGTTTGAGAGGCTACCAAGAGGTGCATCACAAAATTCTGTACGACGTTAAGCAAAGAGATCGGCGAGGCAGTTGGTATCGAAGTGGAAGCGGAAGTAGAAGCGCAAGTAGTCGGCGGAGGCGGAACTGGGATGGTATTAGCCAATAAGGTTCCCTCGCTGAAGTCTCCCTTGGTATGAGAATCATTTTTTAAGGTAGGCTTCTGCCACGGCACGCGACGCATTTTCTAGAGAGGTCATACCGCAGAACATATTGTCTGGCGTGAGTGTCGTTCCTAGCAATGCTCGTGAGGCGTGTCGGAATTCAGTAACCTTGAAAGACGGGTACATATTGAGAAACTCGGATTTAACTTCATTAAATGTGACATGTGTGTCAGCGTAACAGGTGAGTAATTTAATCGCTTCTCCTCTTTTTTTATCTATGAGCGAGAAAAGAATTTGGATTTTTTTTTTCGTCCGCTGTTACATTATTCTGCAAGAAATGGTTTTCGACGGTTCTCATGAACGTACGCGCGTCAATATCGGGTTTGCAGTGCGCTTCGCCTACTTTAGGATTACCTGCAAATTTCGGTAAATCCAGTATGACTGTTAGTTGGTTTATCGCCATTTTGTTGTTCAAGAGTTACTGACTTTAATATAAAGTTACTTTCTACCTTCACTTCACTTTTTAAATTCACACTTCACGGTTTACCGGTTTAACGTGCATATCACACATATACTCAAGGTTTCTGGAGTTCGACGGGTTGTCCGCTGTTGCTCCTTCTGCTTCTTGTAGTCGGATGTGATGCTCTCCTCTCAGTTGGTGTTTTTCTCTTTGAAGTCGGATTCGATGTTCTCCTCTCAGCCGGTGATTTTCGTTGCTTCTTGTCGTCCTCACCGTATAGAGGCGTTTTTATTAGGGATATTACTCCCAATCTGACTAACAATCCTAAGTGTGCAGCGCCAGTTTTAACTTTTTCTCTATTCTCGTTGGAGGAAACTGGTGTTGAGAAAATAAACGTGGTAGAGCTTCGTAGTCGTTTATTTAACCAGGCGAGTTTGTGGAAATAGAGTTGAAGATGAGGTTCTTTTCACGAGCTAATTCAATTTTAACACGTTATTGGGAAGTCAGATGAGGTGGACAAGATTGGAGAGAGACGCTGGGGGGGGGCCGGGAATGCACGGAGATAGTGAGGTTGAGTGTTAGTGTCTACAAGCCCTCAAGTCTAATTTGATGGCTCAGCAACATGCAGAGCTTATTTACTGAGGAACAGGTCAAAACACCGCGTGGCGTATTGGAAAGCCAGATGGCTGGGCTTGTTTTGAGGCCATGGAAGAGACCGTTCTCTTGCGGGCATTTGACATTGAACATGTGGCGTGGTTCGGCCAGACAATCTAAATACAGGGTATTGTAACACTTCCTGATTAGACACGCATCTTTATTAACAGTTTTAGCGTCAGTACGCGCCGCTATATTTGACCCTTTAGCACCGGAGGTGACAGTTGGGTTTGAAAGAGGAAGGCTGCAGACACAGGCTAGCAGCTGTTAGTTCCTTGTTAGGCTGTTCGTGTCGAGGCGTTATTATACTTTATGGAGGTGCTGCCGAAATACCTTCATGGGTCAGTAAAAATAATAATAATAACACGGGGGCTCGGCCGTTGGTCGGGTGCGAATAAACCTTAAGTGAAAACTACACAGTTCATTTAACAGGAACTTCTCATCCAGTGATTGCAGTAACAGGAAAAGAAGTGATAATCAGTAATGAATGTTCAGGTAGGCCTATTACGGGTTAGGGCTACGATCAAACTCGGGTTCTGCGACTAAGTGTAGTTTAATGACTTGGAGCCAAGAATCAATCATCATTAATTCCACTCGTTTGAGTAAACAAGATTTATTTATTTGATTCCATGAAGATATTATTGATGTTTTTTGATTGAAAATGTTTCAAATAGTGGCCCCTTCTATTTTCGTGTAACTGATTTATCGGTCCAAAAACCTCCAAATGTGTTTTCATACGCATAAGTACTATTCAATATTTGGTTTATTGAAATGTATGACATCATGTCGGACACTTCTATACTCCCTATTTTTTCCTCGAACCTAAGTAAAACCAAACGTACTCAAATAAAATAAATGAGGAATGATTCTTCGAATTGATTTTTAAATAAATAGCTATATATAACTTTTTTTTTCGTCCAATTTGGAATTGTAGATAATGCCCTTCAACATAATCCACTGACTGGTAAGATGTAAAGGTGAATTTAAACACTTCAACAAATGGAGAGTTATTATTAGCTCATTTTCCATAATAAATGCACTCTTGATTGTGAGAGTCACAGTTTAAATTTTTATGGACCTACTCGCAGAATTACAGCATTATGGAGTTATCGATAGAAGGCACCTATCGATCGAAAACAGTTTTCAACAAACAACCATCATCTGTCAGCTCGCTAAATATAAGAGTACCGCCAAGATCGATCCTTTGGCCTTTGCTTTTTCTTATCTATATCTATAACATTGTAAACGCTAGCGAGAGGTTAGCCTTTGTAGTTTTTACAGATGATACTACAGTTTGTTTGTCCGAAAAAAAAATCATAATCATACTATTTAAAATATGAACAATCAATTGGTCCACATCACAAACTGGTTCACATTCAATAAGTTGATGCAAAATATCGGCAAGATGCAGGTCATGATATTTATCAGGAGAAAAATACCAATTCCTAACGTTCAGGTCGAATTGAAATGATAACCATTTTTTTGTGTAGCAAATACAATGTTTCTTAGTGTAATAGTTTGCCGAGACTCAACTGGAAAGATCCCGTCTCATTTATCGCAGGGAAAATATCCAAATCGTTTGGCATTTTCAATGCAAAGAAGAATTGTCTCACGACTCTTGCTAAAAGTCTTTTGTACTACACCCTTTATTTATATATTTTGAACGTATTGTGTAAATGTGTATACTTATACATACAAAGTAAACCTACAATATATCACACTTAGTCAAAAGCCTGTCATCAGAACATTATCAGATGCTAGCAGACGTGAACACATGTTACGTGTCGTATGTCAATCTAATATTCTCCAACTGTGTCATATCATTTAATGTGCGCTTCGGTTTTTGATCATGAATATTTCAATAATTCAACTTACATTGATAGAAACCAAATTCATTGGAAATAATCCAATGTGAAATCCTCGTTTAATGCGGTTTTGCCAATTCGCCGTAACTCGTCCACACAGTCCCAACATTTTTCAAAATACAGAGCCGCTAAACTTGAAATTCGATTGTATTATCTAAGGGCAATAAGCAGTATTGCTGCCTCCGAACGCCAACTAAGATAATAACTCTTCAAACTTGTATATACAAACCATTGCATTGTAATTTACAATATCAACTATTTGTGATTTATCACTTTCATTTTATTGAGACTCGTTCTATTATTCCCTGTTATATGTACACAAATTTTCAATTATATTGTTCAAGCAGAAAACCCTTCCACTTGTCATTCCCATCTATTACGACTCATTTAAATGTTTTTGTCCTAGACATATGTAAAAGCCCCGCACACGATGTCCAAAGTCCCGAAAGCCTTCAGCCTTTTGAACATTGCGCCATGCCTCCTCGGGATCTCAGCCAATGAACACGCACTCTCCTGTGTGTTCATTTGCTGAAATCTCGAGGAGGCATGGCGCAGTGTTCAAAAGGCTGAAGGCTTTCGGGACTCAGAACATCGTGTGCTGGGGCTTTAACGTGTAATGCTAAAATTGCAATAAGTTTTAAAACGTGTGTAATCGTATGCCAAACCAAAGTTTTAGTGATTTTAAAGACCACCTCATGACGACCATTTCCTTCTCCCAGAAATTTATTAAATGTCATTCGAAACTGTAAATTATTAGATTAATATGGACACATCGACAAAAGGAGAAAAGAGAATGTCCACCATCAATGTTCATCGGCTGGTAGGATGTAAATGTATTTTACTCCCCAACTCTTCTTATAAGTCACGATAACAAAAACTTGGCACGTATAATCTGTGACATCTATTATTGGTGTTATTTGTCAATAGGTCATTATTCCTCAATAAATGTTGAGTCCTAAAATCCTCTATAAAAAAAGCTTACGCTGGCGAAGACGGAGTTTCGTGTCACATTTGTTTGTATTAGTTTCTGAATTTCGGTTACTTCGGCCGTTTTAAACAAATTGAATGTCATCAAAAAGCAAACATAATTTTAATTAAATAATCTGATTAAATCTCTGTTGTGACTTGTATTTTATTGCCTCTCCGTAGTTTCCTTTTTGCACAGTATAAATGGAAACATTCAACATCACCAATTTGAAGTGCTCTCTGGGAATGGTTATAGAAATGGTCACCAATTAATCAGTCATTTATGGGATTTCAGTTGCCGGATTATGTAAACAAACAGCTCCACACGAAACAAAATGTCGTTTTATGGCCGCGGATGAGTGCAGTGGAAAGATTGTACTTACTAAAAATGTTCTGCAGATGTTGCCATCTTGAGAATGGACTTGAATACGTCAGACGAACGCTAAACAATGGGCTTAGCATGAGCCTGCGTGCCTGCTTTTAGTTTAGTGTATTCGGGAAAAGCACAGCCATCCAGCTGTTCTTTTCAGAAGTTATATATGGATGTTTCAATTCACCATGAGCGCCTATATCAGGATATATCCAGCCACGGATAAAACTCATCTCACTTCGTTGCCGACATAATTCAAAAGGAACTTTCTACTTTCAAATTGATGCTAAGCTAAATATAATTTTTAACTCCTGCATATGAGAAGCTAAGAGGATTTTCATTCTTTTCCAGTATATCAGTGTTAGGGGAGCATATTGCACTGCATTACTCACGCCGTCGGACTGCTCAGCAATGTTGATGCGTGGATGCCATATCATACTTCGAAATATTAATATTGTTTCAGCTATAAGGATTTTTTTTTAAATCCTGTTGCATTTTGCTTCCAAAGCAACCAATTGCGAATAATACATCTTTAGTTACGGTTTAGAAATATAACTTAATGTTTTTTGTTAAGATTTAATGCAGAAATTATTCATATAAAAATGTCAATTCCCACCGGATTTTTTCCCCGATGATAATACAATTAAAGTCCACCCTGATTCAACGCATCAGTCCTGCGCAGTGAACACAGATCGAGATGACGATACCGGTGATACATATTGCTTCATAGGAGCAGGTAATATTGTCCGCTGAGGAAAAGCATATCAAGTTGTTCCCACCGAATCAACAAGCAATTATTATTTTCTGTTTTACCGACGAGTACCAGTATTACGGTCTTACAATGCATACATAAATTTGTTAATCGATAATTGTTGATGGTTCGCGGCTGAACGTGAATGAATTTAAATTGCAGGCTTCAGTTATCTTCATTACTTGTTACTGAATCACATGTTTGTGTAATCGTCATAGTGCATAAATCAAATTTCTGCTATACTACATATAATGATTTTATATCGGGTCAACGAATGTCATCAAGTGACCGATTTCTATTGTTTCATAAATGAAATAATAGAGGTTTCAACGTGAGCATATAATTCTGTAAACGACAAATATATGATTGATATATTTTGCAACAGCTATTGAAATCTGATCATTATGTCGAGCAAAATGTGACAAAAAACTATCTGTAAAATATTACAGGCGTATTTTGCTTTCTCCACTTTATTATAACGATATATTTGGAAATGAACGATTTGTAGCACGTATACGCATTATTACATTACATTATAAAAAATCCAAGACTCATCAGCACAGCTGACTGTCGGTACATCCAACAGAAATAACACGCGGCCAAATATCCCAGGGTTCGGGCATAAGGGGCCGGAAGAAAGCTTTTCACTAGGCCAAGTCGCCAGCTTCGGGGCATAACGGAGGCTCTCTCTAGGTGGTTGCGATCAACACTGAACCGGCTGTCAAGAGATCAATCGATTTAATTCATTTCCTAAACAAATTATTCAAACCGATGAACAACGCGACCATTTGCCCTTCAAGCCCACAGGATTTCGATTGAATAACTTTCCTACGTAAAGACTTTCGAGAGAAACCCGTTTCTTACTTAACCAAGTCCGTGAATTATTTTCCTTTGTAAACTCTTACTGGGCATAATAATTCCAACGTAAATACCCCGCCTAATGCATTCAGTAAATTCATTAAAATATATATTTATATTTAGGCAGTTTAGATTTTAGGACTTGATGGATTAGATGAATACACAAAACTCTAATACATTATTTCATACAAAAATGGACGAACCGGTCACCAACCTCTGTCCTAAAAGATGATCAAAACTTACGAGATATAAGTTCCAATTGCAATGCTTGGTTAACAAGGAATTAACAAACGTTAAATGAAGGAAGGAGAAACACAGAGCCTCTAATGAGGTAGGGTGTGGCGTTCTCCAATATCAGTCGAGAAAGGAAGGCCCACTCAGACCTGCTAGATGTGATCATGCGTGCAAACATGGACTTGAAGAAGTGGTAGTAGGACCCTGAACAATTCTGTTGTATTAAATATTTAATAGAGGCGGTGAGACATTTAAGTGGTTTTGGCAGCATTCAGTTTGTTATTTCTTATAGAAACAAACAAATGGTGTCCTCCTTCGAAAACTCAGAAGATTTTTTCTAAAAAGATTTCTCCTCCAAACGTCCCTTATGGTCTCAGCAGAAAATGCATGGTTGTTGGAGAGGACCAGACTCACTTTAGATCGTACTGGTAACCTTAATATAATGTCTTACGTAAAACGTAAATCCATTACGTCTAGTCACCAATGAATTAACGCGAGACAAGTGATTCTCTTGAGAGTTATCTAAGAATGCAGTTGTTGATCACTATGCTCATAACATAGTTAATTCGTATCACCAGGAAGACCATCTAACAGCTGCTGATTCCTTTGCACAGGCGTAATGAACCGAGGCCTGTATTTAAGCGATATTGGCCAGTCCGCCCCATGACATGCTCCGGCATAATGGTTCTAATGAAGATGTATAAGACTCTGGCAATGGTCTGCTAGATTACTGTAACAATGCATCTCAGGCATAGTATTCTGCTGCCATTGGCATTTGAATAATTGTTCAAACGTACCAACATTTTAACATAATGAAGATATACTGATCTCATGCTGGTGAACAATGAGTTTAATTAACTGTGTTCCTGGAAAAACAATGTTCAGTTTAGTATAAACATGTGTATGGTACATGAATCGCACTATGATAAATTATTACATTTGTGCCTGAAGGTATATTTGAACATCAGAGACTTGCTGCAGTGAAGCAATAGCACCTTGAAATGTAAATAGACCCGAGAAAATTTAAATATGTCAGAATATTTATTGTTCCAAACCCCATTTATTTGCTATACCTAATAACTGACATGCAAGATTCAATTATTTTTTGTTGAGCTACAATGGATTACACTATAAGGAATCATTCAATGGAGGTATCCCTACGCCAATATTTGGAACCTAATAAATTGCATCTATTAACTCAATTTAACACATTAGTACATGGGATATACAC
>SDVV010010231.1:0-16347 GCA_016164225.1 Gammarus roeselii
CCGCTGCCCTCCCTCGTTTCATCGCTGCTCTTCATCATGCCATTTTTCGATGCTCTTCCTAATGTCACCGCTGCCCTTCCCTCGTTTCATCGCTGCTCTATATTATGCCATCCTTCGATGCTCTTCCTAATGCCACCGCTGCCCTCCCTCGTTTCATCGCTGCTCTTCATCATGTCATCCTTCGATGCTCTTCCTAATGTCACCGCTGCCCTCTCTCGTTTCATCGCTGCTCTTCATCATTGTTGAACAAATGTTAGTTCAACTTAGTTTCACCTTGAGTCGAGACGGCTCCGACCCAATGTCTAGCCTTTGGTCATATTCTTACTCAATATATGTTCATATTATCATTTTACCTCGGCCCGCTCCGACATAAACTTAATAGTATATGAGAATCTGAAAGTCCAACAAGGAACCGACCACAGATGACTATGTCTGTAGTTTTCCTCCTTTAATTCAAGCTGTTACTTTAGGTGCTAAAATATCATATGTAATTGCGCGCACCGACATTAGACTCCTAATATAGAGCCTTTGCCCGGCCTGGTCGCCACATGTTCACGGCCCCATGACCTCCGGAGAACGGTCCCTTCCTTCCAGGATAGGCGCGACCACTTGGTTTTCCAACAACATCTCAAGGTGTTCTGGCCTAGATCCTTAGTATATAAGCTCTGCCTGTTGCTGAGCGCTCAGACCAGGTTTTGCATCCAAAGCGAGCCCCTCCGTGCAATTTTATACACGAATCAGGAACTCTCCAATATTGCCTTATCACTCTGCTCAATCTGACTATCCAGATAGCTAACTTTAACAGGATAGCTTACAAAAAAGATTGTGAATAAATGCTACAAGACTTCGAAGCGTTTACTTCATCACCTATACAGTCGGATCTGAAGAAGAAGAACAAAAGGACCAAAACTGGCGCTGCGGACAGGGTCAGATTAAAGTCAGAGTCCAAATATTAAATACAACGTTCAAACCGGCCAAGAAGAGAGGAGAGCATCACGTCCGACTACAAGGAGCAAAAGGAGCAGAACGTACTACCCGTCAACCTCCAGAAAAACTTGAGTATAATATGCACGTTAAATAAACAATAACTAAATATATAAAAGTGTCAAGAGTCGACACAAGTGAAGTGAAAACTGAAGTGATAAGTTACTTTATATTACGGTCAGTAACTCATAAACAAAATGGCAGTAAATACATTTACCATACTACAAGATTTACCAAAATTCGCCTGCAACCCTAAAGCTGGAGAACCGTTTTTTATATCAGACATCGATGCGCGTATTTTTATGAGAACCGTCGAGAATCATTTCTTACAAAACAGTGTTGTCGCGGACGACAAAAAATTACAAATTTTATTTTCTTTGATCGACAAGAAGAAGGGCGACGCAATAAAATTACTCACTTGTTATGCAGGCAGACATGTTACATTTGAGGAAGTCAAATCTGACTTCCTCAACATGTACCCTTCATTCAAAGTAACGGAATTTAGACACGCCGCCCGAGCTCTACTAGGAACTAAACTTACGTCAGATAATATGTTCTGCGGTATGACCTCTTTAGAAAATGCTTCGCGTGCCGTGACAGAAGCATACCTTAAAAATGAAGCTCTAACCAAGGGAGACTTCAGCGAAGCAACCATATTAGTAAATACTATACCCGTACCGCCTCCGCTACCGACTAGCTCTTCCACGTCCGTTTCAATACCAACTGCCCCGTCAATCTCTTTGCTTAACGTCGTACAATATTTCGTAATGCACCTATTTGTAGCTTCTCAAACGGAGAACAAAGTGTACGATAAACTGTCCAATTTCGGACCTCGCAACACTTCAACCAAGTTTATGTCTGAGACAGTTAAAACTGTCGCTCAGCATAAACTGCTCACAGTGACAAAAAAGCAAAGCAGCCCGGACGAAGCCATTTGGCAGGTCAGACAACAAACAACCCCGGTAAATTTAACGCGACCCCCCTTCACTTCGTCTGAACCAAAGACTGCCCAAAGCTCAGTTAATAATAATCGATCGCCTATAACATGCTTCAATTGTGGGAAGAGTGGGCATGTAGAACGGGAATGCAACTCTTGTTCATTTTGCCGAAAATACGGTCACACCGTTAAACTATGTAAAACAAGAATAGCTCAAGCCAAAGGCAAATATTGCGAGCAGTGTAAAATCAAAGACAGCCACAATACCAGCGAATGTATGCGAAATACACGCGGTCCACAACGAAAATTTTCACAGACCCATGCACGCATGGCCCAGCAAGACGATGAACCTACGACAGACCAACACGACGATCATGCAAGACATGACGACGTCGATAGACACTGGGACTCGAACGTTTATGACGGAAATGACGAGCCTAACCAGTGCTGACTAGGGACAACACACCCTACGGAAAGAAACGGAAATAGCATAACTACCCCGTGTTTAAAAGTTGAAATCAATGGTAGAGAACTAAAAGCCTATATAGATACTGGAGCAACTACTACGATCGTAGCTGACGCTACGCTCAAAACTGAGGACTACGACTTGGAACCCTACAGAGGTCAAGTACTCGATGCGAATGGAAATCAAATCCATATTCTAGGACAAGCAACAGCTCAGGTCGAGACACCTGCGGGATGCTTTAACACCCGTGTTCTAATATTTAAAAAGAGTGATCGTTTAAAACATGACCTGTTGATTGGCATGAACATTTTATGACACGCAGTAATAAACTTCAGCAATAAAAGGTTGAGTTTCTCACTTCGCGAAAACGTTACTAGCAAATCAACTGTAAAACCCACACTCAGACTCACGTTAAGTGACAGTATACTCATGAGTGAAGTACCCGCTAAGATCGCCCCTGCCGCGACAGAAAGTGAAAGTACACCCGACTGCAGTGAAGTCACCAACACAGCAGGAAGTTGCTTTGGCCGACGAACCAGTCTTGATCAAACCGGTTTCGCCTGCTCTAGCAACTCCTCCTAGCTATACGACGACCTCAGAACAGTCACAAAAACTTTTTAGTGTACATCTACGCAATGACGTAACGATACCGAGAAACTCTATGATGGTAGGCACAGTCCCCATAATTCGACAAATTATTAATGGACGAGACGTGATACTACATCACACAAAACTCAAAAATGAGGTAATAGTAGCTGGAGCTCTAACTCTAGCCGAGAACAAAAGTGTGAAGGTCAATTTCACAAATATGAGTGATAAACCAGTGCTTCTCAAAAAGGGCACGAAGCTATGTAATGCTGAATATTTAACGCACGAAACTGTACTCATAGCACAGTCAGTAGAACCCGACCTACCCGCGGACGATTACAATAAACCGTTGACGCAAGAAGACATTACATGCGATGACCCCAATGAGACAATAGACCTGCTGCAAATATTGAACAGGCACAGAAACGCATGTTGGCTCCCCGGTGAACCTCTAGGAAAATACACGGGAGACCAGTTAAAACTAACTTTAAAAGAAGATCTCATGGTGAACAAAGCACCGTACCGAATACCCTATGCTTTTCAAGGACAGTTAGATAAGAAAATTAAAACCATGCTAGAAGAAGGTACAATTTCTCGTTCAAAGTCTTTCTATAACAGCCCGTTAATCATAGTCAAACACGATGACAGAGACATTAGAGCAGTCATTGACTTCCGGCAATTAAACGATATCTGTCAACCTTTGACCTTTCCCCTGCCTCGCATCTTCGATGTATTAAACTCACTGGGTCAATCAACTTACATGAGCACGCTAGACCTCGCGAGCGCGTACCACCAGTGTGAGATACATGCAGACGATCGCGAAAAAACAGCTTTCACTGTAGGAAGCAGCAAATACGAGTGGAACAGAGTCCCCTTTGGTCTTCAAAGTGCACCAGGATTCTTTGCTCGTGTAATTAATGAAGTACTCTACGATACATTAGGTCCACAATGCCTGGCATACATGGACGATATCGTATTATTTAGTAAAACATCTAAAGCAACATATGGAAACTATTGAGAAAGTATTACGTAAACTAAGCGAAGCTGGAATCAATCTCAAAATCCAAAAATGCACTTTCTTTACCAACGAGGTAAAATTCCTCGGTTACCAAATGACCAGGGAAGGCATGAAAATGACCGATGAACGAGTAGCAGCAATTAAGATGATGCCAATGCCGACAAACAAAAAACAAACCCAATCTTTTCTGGGAGCAGTAAATTACTTTCGTATGTTTGTCCCCAAATTCGCAGAAATTGCAGAACCACTGTACGAACTTCTCCGAAAAAACGTTCCCTTTCAATGGACATCCGCCCAGACTAATGCGGTCGAAAAATTAAAAATAAAATTGTCTCAAGCCCCGATAGTGAAATTCCCAAATTACGACTTACCGTTTCACCTTTACACGGATGCATCAAATTCCGGTATAGGCGCAGTACTAATGCAAAAATACGATGAAAAATTACACCTCGTAGCGTACGTATCGAAAATACTAAACGATGCCCAGAAAAATTACTCCGCTACGAAGAAAGAGGCCTTAGCTCTTGTATATGCACTCGAGCAGTTCAGGCACATAATTCTATTGTTTACAATACACGTGTACACCGACCATAAACCATTGTTGGGTGCTCTAAAGAAACCCACAAAGGACGATTGTCTACAAAGATGGGCCTTATTAATTCAAGAATATGACATTAACCTCCATTACATAGAAGGTAAAGAAAACATATTCGCCGACGCCTTATCTAGATTACCAGTGGACAAGGACGACACTAACACGTTGACTACAAAGCTCCACGAAGATTTACTTGCACGAAATGAGAGCTGCAACGCCGCTCTATAAGACTACATTTCAGAGAAAGTCCCTTGGACAGAAAAGGAACTACGACTTGAGCAAAGAAAAGACTCCGCGTGCAGACAACTCTTTGGATTATTACGAAATGACAGTACACACTCTAATAACCCAAACACGTCAAAACCTATCTCTGCTAATATCTTACTAAACAGTAGGATAGTACAGGGAGTACTCTACATAGTACGGAAAATAAAAAGAGGAACTCTGAGCGATGAATTCCTTGTACCGTACCTTCCCAACAGCTTAATGCCCCAAGCATTCAAGTTAGTCCACATCGACACAACTACCGGTCACAAAGGACCCGAACGAACACTCAAAATATTTGTTAGAAACTTCTACAATTCGCAAGAGCGACTACTGATAAACCAACTTTGCGATAATTGTGAGTTGTGCACTCAAGCTAAAAAAGTACCCAAACCAGTTCCCATAGAGAAGTATCCTGTTCCAATCAGACCCTTTCACACCATATCGTCTGACATCTTAGGTCCTCTGAGAATAACAGAAGACGGAAACCAGTACATACTGACCATCGGAGATTACACAACCAGATACACGATCCTTTTCCCTTTAAAACACAAGGACACAGACTCAATAATAGAAGCATTAAGACAAGTTCACTCCAATTATGGAGCAAGTCGCCTCCTGATAACCGATAACGCACCCGAATACACCTCTGATAAACTAATTACCTTTTTGGGATACAACAACACTAAAAAAGTGGAAATAGCCCCATATCACCCAGCTTCACAAGGACTCTCTGAACGCATCAACAGAGAAATAAACAAACTATTGAGAATTTATACCACTCAATTAGCAATCAATGACTGGGATAAGTTATTACCCACAATACAGCTAACAATCAACAATACGTACAACAGTAGCATAAGAGAGGCCCCATTCTTTGCCTTGTTTGCTTACGATTCAGCAACCATTACCTTCACGCCTCTAAACTACATTACAGCGAAGACGATCTACATCAACATTAGCGACGCCTGCAACAAGTGCGAACTCATTGCAGAGACACTCTTCTTGCAGCTCAATCTTCTTACACCGCTTACACCAACGTGGGAAGAACAACCAAATGCATCTCAGTTGGAGAGCGAGTCTATGCCACCCTTCGACAGATTACTAGACAAAAGCTAGACTTGCCTGTCCATGGACCCTTTACTGTTATCAAAAGCAAAGGAAAAGCCTGGGAGCTACAAGAAATCGCCAGTAATAAAACATACATCGTTCACCCGATTACATCATCACACGGAAACAGCAATGCTCCACGCAACCTACACTGACTCAGCGGCAGACCGCCAAGCCATCAGCGGCAACCTTGCCGTCTAAACCAGTTACCATGCGACGAGTCCAACCAGGAAGAGCCTTCAAGCCGCCATAGTATCCAGCCAGCCCTGCCAGCGCATGCGAGAAGGACAAAAGGTCAACACACCCGGCGTACCTGCTCTCGCACGGCAGCACTGCGGTCTACAGCATCTCTTCCAGCCCAGCTCCGTGCTACTGCAACTCCGCTACGCAGACTGCACACCTAACAAGGACAAGGTCAACGCGGCAGCATCCCAACCCACGCTACCAGGCATCAGCCCTGCACTGCATCGCTGCCCCAGAAATACCTTTTTCCTTGTATACTCTATTATTCCTTGTATAGATTAAGTAGCCATTCCTATTCTTTGTTTGGAATTGTTAAATTACTAACTACTAGGTATTAGGAATTATTGTCTCCTAACTAATTAAGAAGTGTCATTCAATGTATTGAACAGACTCCACAAGTTATCAATGTATGTAAGGAACTAACCTCTAATGTATATGTTACAGATACACTAATATCTACCATGGAATGGGTCGGCATACTCCTAAAAGCCGTAACCCTTGTCGCCCTGGCACAAGCAGGACCTGCATTTCGGGAGAATGTACCCCAATCTGCAGCAGCAAGCACCCCGGCCACTGTCATCCCTTGGCCCGGATTTGCCCATATTCCAGGTGCGTTCCTTTTATCCCGAGTAAACCTCGCTTTCATCAATATAACTTGTTCTAAATACTCGTCCGATTTGGACGCAGCCACACAAATAGGTAAAGTGTTAGCCAACACTAAATTAGTTGGTGCAACTAGAAATCAACTTAATCGATGCGGATATGTTTTAATAAAAATAGAAACGGAATATCTAAGCACTCTTCATTCATTATTCGACTTATTATTATGCGACGGTCGAGGCTCAGAGTTATGGACTAAATTTTACGCTTTTCGTGACCAAGCTACAATAATCTGGACCATGTTGAAAAAGTCAGGGGTAACTCAACTTAGAGATAACGTTAGCAGCAAAAATCAATCGAATGTTTCTTTGAATATACAAAATATTACTAATCCAATTAATGCTTCATCCCTGATAAACTATCTGTCCGAAGTTAGACCTTTACTAACAGGAAGACGACAACCCCAAAACCCATTAGTTATTGGATTAGGATTAGGATTCCTGGGAAATTACTTAGTTTCTAAGATTTTTGATACTAATAATCAAGGAAATATTGACACCTTAAACCGCAACCTACAACAACATAATAAACTAATTAAATTAACTAACGAACGCCTCGACATGCTTTCCAAAAACGTGTCTGATTTTTTTTGAAGCCGTTAAGAAAGTACTTGAGAAATTAGCTGATACTGTAGAAATAGCAGATATTCACCAAGCAATACAATGAAATTTAGATCAACTAGTAGCCAGCTTGACTGATATTCGATCAACGCTTAGATCAAGTGAGATTATCGTTTCATTACTAGAAGAAGGAATTTTAACCCCCGAATTAATTGACCTAAAATCACTAAATAATATTGTAATAGAAGGTCGCCAATATTTTCCAACGATAGACTTTCCACTTGAAATATCTCGATATCAATTAGATCGCGTCATTATGATTTTGAAAATTCAGAAAGTATCTCACCATAAATTCTTGATGGTAAAACCCTTGACGTATACTACTTCTTACGAAGTGTTTACTTTAATAGCTCACCCCTTAAAGATAGATGAGACTTCCCTTGTCATTCCTGAATTAAGAAATGTGATACTCAGGAGCAACAATACTTACATCGTTACGGACAAAAATAATATGTATTCTATCTTAACAACGAACCATATTCTTTTGGAAATAGAACCTATCTTTCATAAACGAAAGTCCACTTGTGAATGGGAAGCTTTTCAACTAAACGTAACTGCAATGTTGCTAGTATGTAACTACCACAAAACAGGTTCTACAGATACTTTTATGGTCGAGACGGACCAGCATAGACTAATCCACTTTTCAGAATCCACGAAAGTAACTCTGGATTGCCCGTCCCATAAGACGCGAGACACCCTCGTTGGGCTGCATAAACTTCCTTTAGCTTGTGACGTGCAGACTGACGACTTACTTTGGCCCGCTAAACAGATGGTAACTATTGAACTCACCGAGACTAACAAATACTTTGCCTTCATCGTGGAACCCACTAACCTTCCGATCTTTGACGTAAACAAATCTAGTATAGTTCATTCCAGTCTTCGTGAACTGATTAACGAAGTAAACTTAGATGACCCTTTTACCATCGACTTCAATTATCATGGACTACAGTTAGAACAGATTGCTACATATGGCATTCATGCCCAGACTATTATAACTTTAATTGTAGTAATTAATTCCCTTTGCATTGCCTTTTTGCTTATCAAATGTGCCATCTTTCGATGCTCTTCCTAATGTCACCACTGCCCTCCCTCGTTTCATCGCTGCTCTTAATCATGTCATCCTTCGATGCTCTTCCTAATGTCACCGCTACTCTCCCTCATTTCATCGCTGCTCTTCATCATGTTATCCATCGATGCTCTTCCTAATGTCACCACTGCCCTCCCTTGTTTCATCGCTGCTCTATATAATGTCATCCTTCGAAGCTCTTCCTAATGCCACCACTACCCTCTCTCGTTTCATCGCTGCTCTATATTATGCCATCCTTCGATGCTATTTCCTAATGTCACTGCTGCCCTCCCTCGTTTCATCGCTGCTCTTCACCATGTCATCCTTCAATTTTCTTCCAAATGTCACCACTGCCCTCCCTCGTTTCATCGCTGCTCTTCATCATGTCATCCTTCGATGCTCTTCCTAATGTCACCGCTGTCCTCCCTCGTTTCATCGCTGTTCTTCATCATGTCATCCTTCGATGCTCTTCCTAATGTGACCGCTGCCCTCCCTTGTTTCATCGCTGCTCTATTTTATGCCATCAGCTTCTCTGCATTACGACTTTACTGCTCTTTCTCTTGCCCTCGCTACTCTCACACATGACATCAGTTTCCCTCACACCTGTCATAAGCTGCCCTTCCTCACGTTATGTCTTCCCTTAAATCTTCGTGGTTTTTCTTCATGTCATCAGCTGCCCTTGGCCATGTTATCAGCTGCTCACCTACATGTCGTCAGCTTCCTTCCCCCACGCCAATCTTCATGTCATCCACTGCCTGCATTCATGTGATAAGCAACACTCTTTCTGTCATCAGCTAACTCAGCTAACCTCCCTTATGTCATCAGCTGTACTCCCCCATGTCATCTGCTGCTCTAACCAATGTCAAAAGTTGCTCAGCCTCATGTCATAAGCTGCCCTACATCATGTCATTAGCTACCACAACCTCGGGTTATTAGCTGTCCTCCCTCTGGTCATCAGCTGCCCTTCTTTATGTCATCAGTTGCCCTACTTCAAGTAAGAAGCTACAATACCTCACGTCATCGCTGCTATCCCTCGTGTCATAAGCAGCCATCCTCTATGTCATCATGTCATTGATGTTTTTCACTAAGCAACCCATTATGCCATCACTGTTTTGTATCATGTCAATTGCTCTCTCTCATGTCATTGCCCCTCCACCTCTTGCCACTGCTGCTCTCCATCATGTCATCGCTGCTCACTCTCACGCTATCGTTGTCTTCCCTCATGCCGTTGCTGTTCTCTATTATTCCATCAGCTGCTCACCATTACTTCATAAGCTACCCTTCTCCATAGCTACTCTTTCCCATGCCCTCATATCGTTTCCAATGACATCAGCTATTTTTCCTCATGTCATCAGCTGCCCTCCCTCAAATTGTCTCCCATGACATCCGCGGCTCCCTCATGTCATCGCTGAACTCCCTCAGGTCAGAAGCTGCCCTCCCTCATTTCATCAGCTGCACGGCCTTATGGGTTCTCTGTTCTCAATCATGTTCTCTCAGCTCTTCCCCATGTAATCACTGTTCTTCATCATGTCATCGCTGCGCTCCACCGTGTCATCGCTGCTCTCCCTAATGTCAAAGTTATTCTCCCTCATGTCATAGTTTCCCTACCTCATGTCATCTCTACTATCTTATCATGCCAACAGACGCTCTATATTCTGTCATAAACTGCCCTAATCCTTTCGTCTCCTATGACATCAGCTGCTCCTACTCATTATATCAGTTTCCTTTCCTCACATCGTCTCCTTTGACAACAACTCCTTTGACTGAGGGCATCGCGATTCTATATCATGTCATCAGCTGCCCTCCCTCTTGCCATCTCTGCCCTCCCTCTTGCCATCTCTGTTCTCCTTCATGTCATCTCAGCTCTCCATTATGCCGTCACTGCTCACACTCTTGTAATCGCTGCTCTCCCTCAAATCATCGATACTCTCCAACGTGTCATTGCTGCTCTTCCTCGTGAAATCGCTGCTTCAAAGCAGCGAGCCCTCTTTGTCATTCAAAGTTCAAAAATGTAACTGAAAAGGGGTAGGCCCGATATGGGTGTAGCTGCCCTGAAATGGCTTCAGCTGACCCCAAATGTCAGGTCAGAATGCTCAATCCCAATTTGAACCTACTTTTTTACCCGTAATACTCCCCTGAAGTGTATCTTCATCACAGGTGATATTGATCCGTAAACATCCCAATATCTTGGCACTTTTTTCCCACCAAGAGTGTACATCGCACTTCGCGAAACCATCAGCAGGAGACAGAACAGTCCGGAATGCTTCAACAGTCCAGTTCGCTGGACAGTAGCCGGAAGCGGCTTACATCTAATTTGTGTGTGGTCTGGTAACTCGGCAGACGCAGAGTAGTTATATTGTGGTAACCCTTCCTCCGGATCCCAGCCTTCTGGAAAAGCTACTGGCCATATCTGGCTAGTTGTTGAGCGTGATGCGTCACCGGTTCCGATCGAAAACCCATACAGGCAAGTGGACTTGAGTGAATTGAGGTCCGCCGACCGCGATGTGAGCTTACCGTGACAAAGCACTCCCTTGCTCTGTACCGTCCGATGCCGTATTTATTGTAGACTTCAAATAGAAGTGTTTAAAATACATCGGACTAAAGTGTGCTATTGAGCTTGTCTACATATTACTGTAGTCCTGCGAACCGTATTCAGCATTCATATTATGCTGAATAGCATAAACATTTAGTAGAGTCCAGTGTATCGTTGTGATTTAATTCATAGTCAACTCTGTTTTGCACCCAGGAGTCCGCACCACAGCACTTTCACGACGGCACGTCACCTAGTGTCACAGGATGACAACGACACTATGGAGCGGGGCTACTAGAACGTTTCGGCAAACAGCATCGTTGGCGCGTGGTGTCAAGCTTACTCCTAAGGCGGGACTCGACGCTTCGGTCTTCTAAATTTCCCACATGAAAACTCCCGTTAAGTAACCCAATCGATTCCTACATTGAAAGATATACTATACATTTAATCTATTGAATGGGAATTTTTCCTGCTGTAGACTTTTTTATTTTGAGCCTCGTTGGGATGAGCTGCCTCGTTTCCATTCACTTTGGTGGACCCTCGTTCTGCCTGTGTTCTGTTTCCTAAGTATACTTATAAGGTATCTCTTTAATAAGTCATCAGGCGATATGCAAGGAACAAGCACTTATCGGGCGTGTAATTTGCTACATCTAGTGGATCATTAGATTCGATAATAGGTATTATTGTCGCAAACGTTAGTGTATTATGAACAGTTCCACTGAGAAAGGAAATAATTATCAGCATAGCTAAAGGAAGAGCATGAATAGAGCTCATGCGTATAGGAAGCGTATTTTTGGGATAAAAATGTTTGTTAGTTTATGAATGGAGTCACGGTCCACATCATTAGTTGTGGATATCTGAAAAAAGGCAGTTGGGTGTCAAAATTTTCAACAAGGTTCCAAAAAAATGATTAAAGCAAGCAGTAATCTCACAACCCACCATAGCCTCATTTCTCTCAACAATAATAAACCTAATAAATTTATGGGTGCCATTAGAGTTCTGTAATTTTTTGATGTTCCTCCACATTTGATCAATGCTACTTCCATTGTTGTTAGTTGTTATACTATTTATATTTTGTTAGTCGAATTTGACATAGAACAAAGCTGCTCATTACTTGCTTTTCATCACGAGTTAAAACATGACTAGATGTCCATGGATTACTCGCTCTCATTACACCGACATGCTGAATTTGCAATGGATACACTGACAGGAAAATCAATTCTACAAATAATTGTATAATTTTTTTCCTGATTTTGAAACTAAATCCAAAAAAGACCAGTCGATTCCATTTAGTTGATTGTAAAATTGCAAAAAAAAACTGGATTATGACTACGGCTTGATAGTTTTATTGTTTTGGTGGGAACCACTTCATTATATAGATAGAGTTTCCAGTAATACAAAAAGTCGTATAATGCCGAGCTTAATCAAGCTTTCAACTCCAAGAAGACACACTTAATCGCACGAAAGCACAAATAACCCTGAGAAAAGAACATCGTTGGGTCCTCTTAAAGTATGATCATCCTATCCCTCATCGAATTATAGATACTTTTTTCATATCTGCTGTTTTGAAGAAATATCGGAGATAGAACTCGAGCGAACGTTCCATTTTCCCACCGGCACTCTCTTTACCAGTCCATGATGGTTCATGTTAAGCTAGAATGTGGTATTTGCTACCAATCGTACGCCTCCGAACTAATGTCTTGCAATAGTTCTTCTAGATCTGCCAGAAATTTGCACAGGAGTCCCTCCAATGTGGAATGCAAGACAGCGCGCTGTAAATTTTGTCAACAGGCAGAGGAAACCAAACAACAGAAGCACAAATCAGTCATACCTCCAATGGTTCATCCTAAACAGAGACAGTCTCCTTCAATAGCTCATCCAAAACAGAGACAGTCAACACGGATACCCAATTGCTAGCTGTTGAATTAAAATTGGAAAACGTGCAATTCAAAGATCTGATAAGCAGCGCAATAGCAGCTGTCAAAGAAACTACTGAGACCACCCTAAATCAAGTGAAAAAACTTCAAGTGTACTTAAACTCCGAATTGGCCCAAAATATTTCAGCTCTAGACTCAGAGACAAACGACCGCATAAAATCGATAGCAACTCAGTGGAGGACAGTGAGGCACTGTACACAACATATAGTAAGCAGGAGGCAGCCATGCTGTGACAATGCAACACACGTTGGATCACAGTTTCACCACATCCGACCCAACATACGTAACCGATTGGATGTATTGCCCGATGAAATGGACTCTCAGAATACAAAAGAAGTTATTGTGATTGGTGATTACAATGTCACCTCCTTCAAATCAAATTACAGACTTGAAGATCAACGAAGTCGAAGGCAGAATCGAAAGGAAAAGATACATTCTTCTAAACTAATTATACTACAAGTCGGAGCTAAAGACATGTCGCAGGAGGAATCGACATGGAAAAGGTATGAAACCATTTTAAAAAATGTCAAGCGTTCACACGGAAATATCCATGTCACTGGTATGCTGCCCAGGTCAAGCAAGATGATTTCATTTAACAATTGCCTAGCAACTTTCTGCGAAGCTCAAAAAATCCCATTCTCTGATCATTGGGATACGATGATTGACCCAAAGTATTATAACTTAAATTAAATCACCATAAAGGCTCGCATAAACACTTATGGGCTTGATACCATCGAAAACATCCTTAAAACATCGGCGCTGGTTTTGCCACCGAAAATAAGCTAAAGAACGTACTCTATATCCAACCCACGACTCCGACAGGAGAACCCGACAAAATGACCCAAATGACCACCACCCGTGCCAACACTAGATTCACAACCAATACAAGAGCCCATCAGTAGTAGGTATATCACCGAAACGCAAATGCGAAGGATTATAGATAGGGATAAAAGAGCCGTTCGGGGTAGGACGCGATGCATGCAACCTTGACTCAACTTGTCCGTACGGGGGTTAGCGCAGAAACGAGGGGGCGGGCGGCGGAGGGTACCGGAACTGGTTTACCGCTGCCAGCCGGAATGCTGGAAACGGGTTATATATTTGAATAAGGTTATTAGCATTTCAATGCTTGTGGGGATATTGCAACATCGTTGCTTTCATAATGCACGTTCACTGCTATGTCCTCTGAATGTTTTTAAGGGATATTCACATACATTTATAAGATATTTTTATTGACAAATACATAATAATTTACAAGCTGTATTAAACATCAAGACTCCACACATATTCTTCTTGCAGGATTGTTGATTTTCAGACACGTTCATGACGAATTGTTCAACCTTGATATAATTTCTTCGTTGAGCGCTACTGGAGAATTGCTCGATTATCCTTTTAACTGGTACATTTTGACATTGATAATAGGTGAAGTAGATGCAGTAAGCTCCATAGACCAACGATAAATCACTTTGGATTGGATTCTGTAGTACAAGTTGTATTTTTGAATGGATATTAAAATACGAAGCTATATTTCCTCCATATATTTTTGGATTGAACCCAGAGGAATCAAAAAAGTAGTGTTTGTTTCCGTTTTTGAATATTAGGATCCAATGTCCCATTTTATTAGGATGGCTTTCGCTGTTAACAATCATGTAACCGTTCATTTGATGCATGGGCATTTTGTTTTCCGCAAAACATCCTATATAGGCACGTTTCATAATTGGAAGGCTCTTGGATATGTGGTAAATTTGATTATTATCCATGTTTACTGTAGATAGTTGGGGAATACCCTCCTTGCCGAATTTATTTGGATATCACCGAGTGTATAACCTACCAGGAACAAGATCTTATTCGTAGTGGGTGGATTTTCACAGTTCACTGTTATACGTATGTTTGCTCGTTTTTCTAGGTTAATGACATCTTCAGAGTCGGTGGGTCTTGTATCTATTACAAATATACTTCTTCCTGCAGGGAAATTTTGTCTTGTGATGAGATGAGCGCTGTTACGTCTCCCTAGAGCTGAAAGGGTTTGATGGTATGCTTGGGCACACTCTCTGGGAAACGCTGATCTAATGTTGGGTACGCAGTTTCCGTTTACATCAACAATAACGTTTGTAATATCATGATGCTGGAAGTAATTTGGATTGCGATCATATGCTCCGTTGTGTGCAGTTTGATCAATGAGAAACAGGGCTAATTTATGTGGAACAACCCCGTTGAAAGGGGAATCAATGGAGATGGAGTTTTGACCGGTAGGAAACACGATTGTTTTGACAATAGGTCGATCGAACATGTATTCAATCATGTCATTGTTTTTTGTTAGCGCGTTATTAACAGCAAGCAAAGCTGTAGGGTATGGCATAACTTTTCTATACCATAATTTACGTGAATCAACTAAATAGATGTATTGTTCATTGTCATGTGTTAGAAGAACGCTACTAGTTTTGGCCAGCTCCAAACGTATATTTACGCTGACATTATCCAATAGATAACTATTGCTACCGGATACGTCAAAGTTTAGTGGTCCCATCACATGTATACCATGACGTACACTTTTTTGAATCCAAGTCTCATTTTCGTTTTGATTAGCAAAATTTACCGCGATGACGGAATCTGGAATGGGTGTGTGCAATTATTTATACATCATATTCAACCCTTTATTATTTAGATCGGAGCTCTTCATGGATGTTTAGGCGTTGAGATTATTCAGTAGTCCTGTATAACTGTTTCCTTTAAACTGAACACCATTTAGGAATCGAGAGTGACTTTGGAACATACGATGAAAGAATCCGTCAACGAGTGTAACATGTGCAGCGGCGGCCAATGCACTTCCATCTGCATTTTTAACACGGATTTTCACTTCTGCAGTTAACGAGCTTAAGTCAACCATTTCATTATCCGATCCTGAAATATGAAATTCTATAAAGGAATCGGCAATTCTACCATCATACAGACTACTGTTTGTACTTAGATAATTTCTTCCAAATTTCGATTCGATACTTGATTCAATTAAATATTTCTTGTTGATGGAGGGGAACATATCAATCACCCCCATTTCATAGTTTTCCGTAGGGGCTTCTAACTCTGTCATGATGAGAGATGATCCACCAAGCGTGTTGTCGGTATAGATCCTTCTCCGAAACTAACGGTATTGGTACATGAACACTGGTATTTATTAGTAATTAAACAATGGACGACACAGCTCAATCTTCCTTCCATGAATCTTCTTCGATTTACGATTTTTCGTTACTTTTCCTGTGATCTTACCTCCAACCATGGCTTTCTTTATAACATTATTGAGTGTAGCAACCCCATGTTCCTTTGTTGATTGTCGC